>OMKK01035332.1:0-13856 GCA_900302305.1 Polymixia japonica | reverse complement strand
AAGCTTCCACCCCACCCCCTCCTAACCTGCTTCGTCGTGGTTGGCTGAGAGCTTGTCCAGCATCTCACGATCCACGGTCAGGATGCGCTGCTCCAGGATGCTGGCGTAAGACTGAACACTCTCTCTCTTCTCTCTCTCAAAGCCCTGCAGCTGCTGTCTCAGGGATTCTGGCAGGTGGGCCTTTACATAGTCAGCTGCAGCCTGGCGGAGAGGAAGGGGGTGGGGGGGGGTCGTTCAGGACGGAAAGAAAGAGACAGTTAACAGCGCAGAAGTCTAGCACAGGGCTGGTCAGTTTTTAAATTCAGTTACGGCAAGGCGCACGGGAGTGGGGGAGGGGGCTGGGGACTAACTTGACTCGTTGAGTTAAGTCATACCCAGACATCTACAGGTATATCTGTGAAGCCTAAACCAGGGGTCGTATGTTAGAGCACAAGGCATAAACCCAACTGCTGGAAATAACCTTATTAATTGTAGATGAATAGAATGAATAGTTCATATAAGTATGTGCTGAGTCATATCCTGTTTTAGATTTGTGTTTGGTTGCGCAACCAAATGGATAATATCATATTTCAACTGATACTGCCAATAGGTGTTATGGTTATGTTTGGTGTGCTTGAGACTGCCTGCTTCTCTTTGAATTCGAGTTTATACATGCATTAGCAGGTTGTTTATTGTTTTAAGGCCAGTCAATATTTTTATGGAAGTGTATTTTGTATTTTCTATAAAACAAGCCTAAACTAGTTTGTGTTGTACTTTATAAAATCAAATTCAGTTGGTTATCATCTTTTCACTTTGACATTTCACAAGGAACAAAAATAAACAGTATTATAATTCACCACTTCTTTGCAGTGGAATAGCAAAGAGCCAGATAATATGATCCAATATGAATTCCACTTAGAGGAGTGTTCTCATGTCTTTCCTCTAGGATCAGCAGGTGTTCAGTGCTGAATTATTGAATAACCTCCTCTCCTCCTTTTCACTCCCCGCTCCTGCCCAGTCTTAAGTCTTTTCTATCTGCTTCTTGCCTTATTTTCACTACCTAGATGTCTTTTATCTGCCCAGTATAGGTCGATATGACCCAATACAACTAATATGAGCGTTTCACTGGTCTGGCGCCCCTATTGGCAGGATGAAGACATGACACTAGGCGTGGCCCAATCAGCATTGCCTAATTTGCGAGCTGTTGGGACCAGAATAGTAAATAATCTATTAATCTATAAAAACGTTAGGGACAAGAGGGGGTCCCTGGTAGTCTAGTGGTGAGGATTTGGTCACCGTCACCGTCATGACCCAGGCTCGATTTCCGGCTGCTTTCTTAAAAATCCAAAACCTTTACAGCGATACTACAAGCCACATTGTAGGTGAAACGTTGTTTGAGGAAAACATAAATATTGGTTGTTTTGACCTGTTTCGACCAACGACACAGACGGTTGTTTTCTTGAGAGACCAGTCTGGATAAAATACATCATATAAAGATGTTATAGAATGTGTGCTGTTTGGTTCAATGTTCATATCTCCTCCCCTCCTGCCGTCCAAAGCACACAGTTCTCCATTCTGCTTTTGCAAACACTGTTTAGTTCCTCATTGTTGAGTTTTAATGCCTTATGTCTATTCCTGCATGCACAATAAGCATGGTGTGTTTCCAGTTCATCAACCGAGACAGACGATATCCTAACTGACAAACAGACTAATTTGACACAAGATGTTTATTATTAGACTGAGAGTGAAATCCATAAAGGGAATGTGACATCATAAGAGAAGTGAAATCATATGAGAGATTGTAATATTCCCAATGAGTCACTAGAGTGAACGCTCTTCTCCTCCCCAACCCTCCTCTGACATTCAGTCATTCATTTCATTTGAGAGGGGGGCACTTAGCCTTGATCAGTGAGAACTTGTAAGTTTCCATTCGTCCTAAACTGCTTAACTGCGGCAGCCAGGGACAGTGCAGTCTTCATAACTGAGTAAAGACCAACTCATGTGTTTGAACGTGACAGTATTATGAGTCATTACTGATACATTAGACTAATTATATCGGAACAAGGTCTTCATTTGAGACCCGCTGATACATGTCGAGTCCCTGCTGTTATCTCCTGTTGACACTAATGCATTTATCTTCTTTTGAATGAACTGTGCACTGTTAATGAAATCCCATGTATATATGGAAGTATAGTAGTATAGTGAGCACCTGTGAAAAGGGCAGCGAGTTAAGAAGTTTTTTGCTTAAACACGACTTTATACAGTCCATGAATTATCTGTCCATTAATCAAGTTAAATGAAGAAAGGTCAGCTTGTGCTTACCTTTGCGAGAATGGAACCTTAGCTACTACTTCCAAAAAACTCCCTACAAAAATTCTTGCATATTTGCAGGCCTCCAAGGCCCTGCTCTGCCAGAGACACGTCGTTCTATCTGTCCATATTTGGTTTGGCGGAGTTGCTTCTTTTAATATTGGGAGGGAGGGTGCAGAGGGCACACAGGCCTAGAATTGTTTCCAAGTGGCAGAAAAAATATATATCAGCAAACAAATCTGTCCCTGGACATCCACACATGCTGTACTTTTCCCACAACGTCTGCTTAGTAGGACCATCTTGTAAGAATCCAGGTAGCGTCACAAATAGGGCAATTAACAAAAGAACAGAAAAGTCATAAACGGAGGCAGAACTTAAATATTTCTCGAGTCCTGTCTGCTTAATATACATTTCCAGTCTGATTCTTGACACCACATGACTACTATCCAAATGGAACTGACCTCTTCCACCGAACAGTGTAAGAGGTTAAAGCTAGTTAGTTTTAAGAGTTCTCAACAACCAGCTCAGCTAGAATGACAATCATACAATCTTCTTGAGAATTTAATCAGTGGGACAGTGGTGGTAATGTCCCTTCTGACATGCTACAGTTGCTATTATAGATAAAGGCCACTAGCAGAATGTTACATGTGTCCCCTCCTGCTCTGAGCAGCTCATGGTCTACATTTTGTGTTTTCGTTGACCTCTTGATACCTATTGGTAAAATAGGTATTACATACATCAAACAACCTACAAGTATTCAACCAAATCTCCACCCTAGTAATAACAGTGTTACAATTAAGCTTTTGTTGTCTCCAATTAATGACCTGGCTTAAAAACGTTATTATACATCACACATTCTTTTGTAGGATATCTATATGTGTTATGAATAACAGACAAATACTCTCATCCTCTTCTGCCAGACCAAATTTGCTTTCAGTGCAACGTAAACCAACGGCAGCAAAGCAGGAAAAGGAGCATTGCACCATTTATGAATTAACGCTCACCAAAACGGCATGTAATCCCCTCAAGGGCTTCAGTGTGACCATTTACATCCTGTTGCTTCCTCCCACCTGTGTTGAGTAAATACTAGGTATGGTAGGTAAATATGCTAAATGTTAGCATGTATTGTGGGGAGGGATGCCGGGACAGACAGGAAGGTTAAATATTTGATTTGGGGACAGGAATAGACAGAGTGGTCCAGTTGGGTAAACACCATGTACTTTCTCTCTCTTCCCCCGTCTCCTTGTGATCAAACACAACATTTACAACACCCCAAGCTGAAAGTATTCAAACTATTTTTTTTAAGGAAGAGTGGGTACTTCCATTTGTCTGCTTTTTCTTTATTAAGACAGTAGCCAGGTTGCGAGGGAGGCTGTGGGCACTTCAGACACAGAAGAAAAGGTTTTGGGGGGGGGACTTGGTCTCAGGACAGAATGAGTTAGAGACACGGGGATCCCAAACGTTACACCATCACTGGGCACTCAAACTATTTTCGTTCTGTATAATAATCTGTTCTGTTCGGTTATAGCTGAGTCATCGGAAGTTATTCTGCAGTGATGATGTAACCAATGTGATCATGTAACCTTTTTTTTTTTATTTCTCCAGAAAGTAGACTGAACCTGCTTCACGGGAGAGGTACAGTACAAAAGTGTAGATAGTTCAATTGCAAATAAAAGCATCAAAAATATTAAATGAAGACAGTCTATAAAAGTATGTTTTACCAAGTGATTCAAATTATAAATATATACTGTATGGCAAAATAGGGTCTGCACCGTGTGTTAGCACAGGAGAACATTCAAAGCCAGTCCAAGGCTGAGAAAACCTCCTTTCACCACATCTTAGAAGATAAAGAGAAGGTGTCATGACAGAATAAACACTAGCTTCCTGGTGTGACCGACGAGTGTTTGTGTTGCAATAACGTTTTTTTAATGTCGTAAAATCGTAAGTAGCAAGGAAATTAAAGAGAAACAAGTTTAAAAGAGTTGTAAAAGGCAAGGCACCGTAGAAAGGGAATGTTTTAGATTGTACACAATTTAAAATAAATAGACCTTCTGACACAAATAATTTATTTCTACCAGTAGCCTATATTTCCCTGGAGTGTGTTGTTGATAATGTATTGAAATTATAACATGCACAGTGGGGAAGGGGAAATATCTTTGTTTGTTGGTTTTTGTCTCCATGGGTCTATGTTTATGTCAATGATCTGTAAACATATTTGGTAATAAAGATATAAGAACTCAAAATCTGAAATACTACAGTGGCATTAAAGTACCTCCTAACCAGTACCATACAATGAACACTAATCTCTGATCTCTAATTGTGTCTTTAATTGGTTTGGTTTCATTGCTCAAGGCAGACTGGAACCACTGGGGACAGTGGTGTGACAGATGGCTCCCAGGACACGTGGTCTGTAGGCAGTTATGAGAATTCACTGACCCTTGACAAGGAAGAAAGGAAGACAAAACCTTCACACCCATGCGTCACCACACACACACATACACACACACACACACACACACACGCTTACACTCAAGCACGTGCACGCTCTTTGTCAGGGTGTGCAATTCAACCCCTGTATTAGCTGAGGAGGTGTGCACACAAAAGAACACAATAGTGGAAGGGGGGAGGCAATTATCCTGTTTAAAATGGTGCATTTACTCATTCTACCTTTAGGCTGAGTGACTCTATACGATGGGTTTATGTGTCGTATGCACAGAATTTTGTGGATTTTTGTGGAGACACAAATGTGGCTACTTCATTTGAATTACAAAAATGGTCGTACCAGGAAACACAATGCTTTCTCCAGTCATATTCCTCCCTCCTCCCACACCTGCTCCCAATCCAAGGATGCTGACTACTCATTTGTGCGCAGTAGCAACATCTTGCATTATGATGCTGCAATTCTGCCTGTAAACGGCTGGTGAGCAAGTATTTTCATCTGGACAAGTCTAATATCTAATGGGCCTGTATAACCACCCCCTCCACCCCCCAGACTCACCTCTCCACCGTGGCCGTCAAATATCCCAAATATAGACGGGTGGCTCTTGTTAGTGATATCGGTGAGCACTTCGAAGCGGTCCTCCATGTGATCTCGCCGCCCTTGTATGGAGTAAACCGCTACGTTGTTATTCTTGAACTCCCAGGTCTTGGAGAACTCCGCGTCGAGAACGTTCAGGCCCCCGAGTCGGTCGTTCATCATCATCTCCGCGACTTTCCCCTTCACCATCTTCACGGCATCCCGACTTGACTTGACGATTGTTTTCACCTCGTCCGTGTGAAAGAAATAACTCCATAGCGCCAGGCTTATACACAACAGGAACAATGTCTCCGGCCTGAGGAGAAAATAACGCATAATCCGACCGAGAAGAGACAACAGCGTCATTGTGTCTCCTATCATCACACGCAACAAAACTGCGGTCTGTCTTGTGCAATTCACTCCATCCGCTCAGCGGCACAATAAAATCGTTTCACTGCTAAAAATGTCTGACAGAATTGGTAATTAGAACATTAAAAGTGATTCAACCGACCTGTCTGTGCTTTTCCGAGCACTTACGCACCGTGCACGACCGAATGCCAGAGACTGGGCCGATAAGCGCAGGACAAAAGCGCACAGGCCACCCTCATTGATTTGGGTCCGCTGTCTTGAGAGAAGCGGTCGGATCGTCGGATCTCGAAGCTGCAAGATGATTCACCGAGACGAGTCGATCGCACACACACACACACACACACACCGCCCTAGTGTGGGGCTGAGGGATTTGCGTGTCGGACCCACCCGGAATGTGTGACAAGGAGTCACCGGGGGCCTAGTAGATGTGGCTCGGCGGTGGCCTCTTTTTCAGCTAACCCCGTTTCTTTCTCCGGGAAAATGTGCCTATTCAGTCCCCGTCCCTCGCTCCGCACCAACATAACACTTCCCACACACACACACACACCCCCCGTTCTTCAATACGGCAGTGCGCAGCTGCAGGCTCGTATGATGGATAATCAAAACAGAGCCAGTAGGGTGTGGAAAGAGTATCAAATGATAATGTTATAAAATATGACACGACATCGCGTTATTCTCATGTTAGATCTATGTATTATCAATTCGCACCGTTTATGTTGTCGACTTATCGTCATAATAGTTTCTTACCGCACTCGTACATGCATTTACACGAGCAATTAAAATTGTACTTTACTAGAGACTAGAAAAACCATACATAGATACATAGATACATACATACATACATACATACATACATACATACATACATAAAAACAAACAATTTAAGTTTCAGGTTTATTGCCATACGTCTGGCATACACATACAGATGATTACATTGTTACTTGCAATTATTCCGATCACACTAACATAAAAGGTTGGCAGTAAACAGCATTAAAAAATACAAAAAATAGTATGATACTAATGTGTCATACAGTAAAATAAAAGATAATGCAAGAAAAATAATAGCATAATATACTGTAGTAAAATTGAGCAATATCTTGAAGTAGAATATTGTTCCCCCACCAATGTGAGGCCCAGCTTAGATGTTGGCAATTGCAGTCAATAAATCAAAAAGACAAGATTTTTTCAAAATCTCAGTTCCTGATAATTTCAATGATTTTACTGAGGAATATTCACAACAGCTGACTGTTGATAGAAGCATTGGTTTAAATAGTTTTACATAGAGTCTTGTGGGGTGTGGCCAGAGTACAGGTCATATTAGGATGAATGTGAAACCTTATGAGGCAATTTGTGCAGCATCAATAACATACCATTGTATGATATCAGCAAAGTGCCTTGTAATGTGACTCTTGTAAGGTGTATCAAAAAGGATAGCGCGATTGTTCTTGTAAGGTGTATCAAAAAGGATAGCGAGATTGTTCACGTGGATCCAGCTATGGCGTCTGATTTCAATGCTGACTTAGCTCTCTTTTTTTAGTTCTATAACAACTGAACCTGTGGTCAGACAACATAGCCTTAAACTCCTGGTTTAGATAATGGAAAGGTGTCAGTGTCCTTTTGTTATTCACCCAAAGTTTTACCTCATATACTGGCTGTCTTACCTTATCTTTTCTTGCGTGTAACCTTGGCATTGAACCAGGGGGGATTTAAACCAGAAGCCATTCAGTGTTGATGTCAAGGGTCGATATTCTACCCACAATGCATTCTGAGATATGTGAAGTTCATTGGTGCTGGGTTTCCATGGAGTTTGCTGGGTTTACCGGGGTCTTTGGGTTTGTTAGATCAAGGAGGCGAATGGTTAGATCAATGTTGCCATGGGGTCTGTTTGGGGACATTGATCCTTGTCTCAGTGGGATTGTGGGCAGGCATTTTCTGCTTTGATGTGGCGCCTAGCACTTTGGTCACTACAAGGAATTAACACACAGTTCAATGCAATCCTCATATAGGGTGTGATCCATTACCTATAGTGTGTATGAGTGTGTTTTTGTGTATGCGTGTGTTTGTGTGTGTGTGTGTGTGTGTGTGTGTGTGTGTGTGTGTGCATGTACAGCACGCGTGCACGTTAGCATCCGGTGCGTTCACATGTGCCATGTACGTGTGTGTGTGTGTGTCTCTGTATATCTGTATCTGCGGCCTTCTGTTTTTTCCTTTGTCTGTGCACAGAGTAAGCATGTGTGCGTGAGCTCTCTTGGATCCGACATCATATCCCATATCACAAAGAATAAAGTCTAGCCTTGTACGCAACCCGCTTCAGACTTTCACTTCATATCCCTCAGGAGTCATGTAATATGTTCCTGCCAACCCACCTAACCCCCTAATAACCCCCAGTGATTTCTGTCCCATGTCCTCTCATTGGCTTAACAGTGACGAAGTTGGACAACCAGGGGCAATATAAGGAAAGGGATAGTCAGTACCAATCACCAAATGAAGAGGATGGAGTGAATAGTCAACATAATCAACATCAGCAGGTAAGCCGTACCTGTCGCTGTCTCTTGCATTGCTCAGTGCATTATGATTTTAAACAAATCCTTCAAGGTGATGGACGCACTTAGAGTTTAGAATGCTTAGTGGACAATGGAATGACTAATCACAAAATAACTACACAAAATGGCTGAGTGAAGTGATTTTACTTTTGAAAAAGGCTTTGTTTTGTATGTCTCCTCTCTTGCAGATCATCATCGTACAAAGCCAGCCAACATGCCATCTCTTCGCCTAGTCTTCCTGTTAACCGCCCTTCTTGTGGTCCTGACGGCCACTCTGACCTCTAGCGCCAGAACCACACGCTGGCCCAAACCTAAGAGCACCAAAAAGCCTCCTCGAGCCGGGGGCAGTGGAGGATTAAGGCGGACCACCACGACCACGCCGGCACCTTCAAGCAGCGTGCCTACAGAGGAGACTACAGAGTCCATGACGGACGCCTACTCCCTGTCCCCTACAGACAGCACTACCTACTCCAATGACCCCTACCCCACTGAGTTCCACACAGATAACATAGTGCCCCCCGGAGGCATCCCTAGTAACTACACGCTAGACTACAGCGAATGCTTCTTCAATATCTGTGAGTGCTGTCCTCCGGAGAAGGGCCCTGTAGGGCCAATGGGAGAGAACGGCCTGCCTGGACCGCCAGGAGAGAGGGGCCCTCCAGGTAAAGGAAGCCTGTCATTATTGTCGTTCTTATTATTATTAGTGCATAATGGCACAAGGTTATTTTTTCCTCTTATGTGACCTTAGACTTATTACTTCTTTCTCCTTCTGTGTCTGTGTTCCAGGGCTACCAGGGGAGAAGGGTGAGACTGGCTTCAGGGGTCCTCAAGGTGCAGCAGGGTTCCCAGGAGCCAACGGGCTCAATGGTGACTCAGGTACAATGTGGCTTGACAGCAGCATGATATTTGGTTGTTAGTATTTGTTTATCAAGTTGTAGTACTTTGTTTCCACACGGAATGTATGTAGTTGTTCCGCTCATAATAAAGTAGTAATGCTTTTAATATTAGAGGCCGCAAAAATCGTTACATTATCGATGTCATTGACATTTTTATGTTTACCAGGTGAAAAAGGTGATCAAGGACCAGCAGGGATTCCTGGTGCTCCTGGGCTCAATGGGAAACCGGGAGACAAAGGTACGGTTCTACCGAAGTTAACTAGCTGCATGTCTGATAATAAGTGGTGTAGATAATCTGCTTAAAATAAAATGAGTTGGATAGATTCTAAATTGAAATGTCTTATGTAAAATTACAAAGGCAATGTATTATGAATGGAAATGTATGAGGATTGATTTGCCAAACATTCCCATTGAAGGATTTTTTTGTTAAGTGAACAGAACCTCTCCACACAGGTAACCCAGGCCCCAGAGGAGAGAAAGGTGACCCAGGCCTTCATGGTTTGAAAGGGGACCCAGGAGAAAGAGGAGGGCCTGGGCAGAATGGGATTAAGGGTAACCCAGGGATAGCAGGGGCTATGGGCCCCCCTGGGCTAACTGGGTCAAAAGGTCAAAAGGGCGAGATGGGCGAGTGTCCACCTCCTGAGAAAGGAGAGAGAGGGGATTTGGGTGAGCGTGGGCCCGCTGGGCCAAGGGGTGATATAGGTCCCCCAGGCGTGAATGGAACCGATGGTTCACAGGGGCCCCCAGGAAAGAAAGGGGAGCCAGGGGCTCCAGGGGGGAAGGGGGAGACCGGGGCCAGAGGGCCTCTTGGTCCACTCGGAGGGAGAGGCATGCCAGGTCTGAAGGGGGAGAGAGGTCTTAAAGGTGGACGTGGGCCGCGAGGACCTAAAGGCCCGCCCGGTGAGAATGCGGAGCAGATCCGTTCTGCCTTCAGCGTGGGCCTGTTCCCCAGCAAGTCCTTCCCTCCACCAGGCGTGCCTGTGAAGTTTGATAAGGTCTTTTACAACGAAGAGGGCCACTGGGACCCAGCGCTCAGCAAGTTCAACATTACCCACACAGGGGTGTACATGTTCACCTACCACATAACTGTGCGCAACCGGCCTCTGCGCGCAGCCCTGGTGGTCAACGGGTTACGGAAGCTGCGGACCCGCGATTCACTATACGGCCAAGATATCGATCAGGCATCCAACCTAGCCCTGCTGCAGCTGAACGTAGGCGACCAGGTGTGGCTGGAGACATTGAGAGACTGGAACGGAGTGTACTCCAGTAGTGAGGACGACAGCACTTTCTCTGGCTTCCTGCTTTATGCTGACTTGAAATTACCTTTAACTTAGCTCTGCTTTTTGATCTCACGTAGATTATGCACAACATTCAGCCTGTTTGCACTACTCTTTCAAATCAACGCTTTCTCAGTTAAATGTCACTGCTGCTTGTGTAGGATGTACCCGCTTGACGCTCTCATGCTAATCAAACTAAACGCTTTGCTTGCCTTCTGTATCTGAACATGGATGAGGTTTGGTTGTACCACTCTACACAACACTTAAATGCTTTCTAACTGTGCAATAAAGATTCCTATGCTTGAAATGCACCAGCTTTGAGTTGAATGTTTACATAAAGATGTATTTAAAGATTTAAAGATTTATACCGTAGTATACCAGAGCAACAACTGCAGTAAAAAGACATGACTTGTATTTAGGTAAGAGAAAGGAATAGGTTGATTAATTTGCACTATTGGTGGCAATAAAACCTGGAAACAGCCAAAACAATTTTCATTAGATTATCTTCCCACTAGAGGGCACAATAAGCTCATGTTTTGAAAAGACTGAGAAGGGCCGCGTCATTCAAGACAACACAAACAAGTTACACTGACTGAGAATGAGAAAAGTTGATAGAGTAAGCAGAGTAAAAATGAAAAATCAAGATCACCACAAAGGTGATATTCTGATGGATAATTATCAAAACGTAAGAGACCCGAGACAAGATTCAACATGTTATGGTCCATTTGGCGATCAGAAAGAAAGCAGGACATTTACCAACGTAGACCACTCACACAGCTTGATAGCATAATGCTTGGGAGCTGTCAGCCCCTACATGGGTTCCATCTGTGAGTCTGCTGAACAAAGTTTACCTTCGTTCTGTCATTTACACAGAAGGAGTAATATAGTGGCTCTCCATCAGACATTGCAGCACAGGAAAAGGACAACCTCGTAGATCGCTCGTAGTTAACAACAAGGAGTGAAAGACCATAAAGCACCACCGCAGATTAATGGCGATCTCAGAGGATCCGGCTCTTCTAGATGAGACATTGAGGGAGATACGTATATAAAGTACAGTTTCATATTATGAAACTTTCTATATAGATTTGAACTGAAACTTTCTATATAGATTTGAACTGAAACTTTCTATATAGATTTTTTTTCATTTTATATATGACGATATAACTAATAAGCCACTTTTATTAAGTTTGTATATGACTATAAAACTCATAATTCACATATATTAATTTTTGAATAAAGGAAAATTATCTTAGACCATGACTTAGGCCCACTTCTGAGAATTTCATTACCAATACTGTTTAGGTCAGTTCCAGAGTTATTAGCTTGACTGAAATCTCATTAACCTAGAGGGCGTATGCAACTTTCATTGTTCATATGTGCACACAAATTTGCATAAGACCCAAAATGGCTATTTTTATTGTAAAATATCCAGCGCATGCCATCCAATTCTTTCTGTGTGAGGCAGAACCCACATAGACCAATACACCAATACCCATAACCACCCTGCCCTCTCCTCCCACCACCTAGAAAGTCATTATGGCCGCTGCTGCATGAAAAACCATCAAATTGTCATACATATTATAAAAAATAAATTCTTACAATGTTGTAGTTGTAAGTTATAATTATATAATGAAAGGCAGCTTTTGGCTAGATGGCTACACCACCTTTTTCCTGTGCTATTTTAAAGAACCCCCCGACCCTGAACAAGAATAAGTGGGTTAAGAAAATGAGTGAGATGAGACTGAGGATATTGTTAAACATTTTCTTCATTAAAATCTAAAACAGTTACATCTGTATAACAGTTATACAGTTATACAGATGTATAGCGATGTTGTAAGAACTGGGGAAACTAAATTCAAGAGCAATGGTAGCCGCTATAATGATAGATTGGAACATGTTTTGCAGGGAATTAATGATCGAGTTTTAGAATCAAAAAGTAGGTAATTACCAGGGATGTTTGCTTTTTGTATCTTGCAATGACCCACAGCCACTCGGAAAATCTGAAACCAAGTAATGAGACTTTTGTTCTAGCCATAATATAATTAATTAGGATGCATTACATGACTTAATCATCCTGCCAAGTTTGGGTTGGTATACCAGGCACACTTGCCACAAGAATTTGCATTACTTACACATTGTAGATGCCAGTGCTAGCTTAGAGAATACAAATGCTTGAGAGCTCAAGCCCTCTTTTCAATTCACAAGCAATGTTGCAATGTTGCCTCAACGTTTCTTTACAATCTGTATCACTGATGGGAGTGTTACTCAAAAATTAAGTGGATAAATATTTCATTTTTTCAAAATCTTGTCCTAATTAAGATAGAAGGCTTTACCAACACTTGCTTTTACTTTTCAAAAGAGTAATGTAGATGAATTGAAAGAAAACCTTTACAATGAACTTTGATTGTCATTTTTTATTCATTTTGGGTCATTATCATAACATTAAACCATTACAAAACTGAAATTAAAGCTCGAGACCTGTTACCCGGGAAACCCAGAATGACATCTCCATCTGCTGGTGAAGAGAGAAAATCCTCCACCTTGAATTTCCCCAGAGTATATTTGGTGCTGCTGTGTGTTGTGTGTATTTATTTGTTTGTTTATCTGTGCGTGTGTGTGGGTGTGTGCTTGGTTTGCGTGCATGTGTATGCATGTGTAAATATGTGCATGTGTGCATACATTTATGTATTTTCTACTACTCAGTGTGAAAATATAAATAACTACCTTGGCGGTGTGTGCAGTGTAATCTGTTCCCAGCAGGCTGGATCCCCACTGTGAGAGAGACAGTATATTGTTCCTGCAGCACCACAGATAACAACTCATTAGCATACTGAATCATTTGGCTGCAAGAGCCACTCTGCCACCCATCTGCACTGAGCTGATAAACACACACACACACATACACACACATGCACGCTCATACACACACATGCACGCTCATACACACACACACACATGCACACACATATACACAAACACACACACACATACACACACACACACACACATATGCACACGCACACACACACACACGCACACACCTCTCTCTCTCTCTCTCTCCCTCACACACACACCTCTCTCTCTCTCTCTCTCTCTCTCTCTCTCTCTATTTCTCACACACACCTCTCTCTCTCTCTCTCTCTCCTCTCTCACACACCTCTCTCTCTCTCTCTCTCTCTCTCTCACTCACACCTCTCTCTCTCTCACACACACCTCTCTCTCTCACTCACTCACACACATACACTTTTCTATCTCTCTCTCTCTCTCTCTCTCTCATACTCTCTCACACACACACCCCCCTCTCTCTCTCTCTTCCTCACACACACACCTCTCTCTCTCTCTCTTCCTCACACACACACCTCTCTCTCTCTCTCTCTCTCTCTCTCTCTATTCCACACACACACACACACCTCTCTCTCTCTCTCTCCCTCACACACACCCCTCTCTCTCTCTCTCCCTCACACAC
>OMKK01035306.1:0-13068 GCA_900302305.1 Polymixia japonica | reverse complement strand
CTTTTCCCCCTCTCTCTCTCTCTCTCTCTCTCTCTCTCTCTCTCTCTCTCTCTCTCTCTATGTCTATAAATGGAGCCTCAGTCTTTCCCACCCGCCCCTCAACTTGCACGCGTGCATAGCTCAACATTTTGACTATGATAGATCGTTTGCATTATACGTCCTTCTAAAATCGTATTAATTTTGTTCCGAAAGTGGCTGCCCTGAAACCATCTTTTAATCCCAGTAGTTATCTTAGAATTAATACCGTTCTTTGGTGAAATAATTAAATAAATCATAAAATCAAAAATATAGAAATATACTGTAGCCTATATGCTGCTTAGCGTCCCTTGAATAGTTGAAGGCGTAGAAGTAGAAGGCGCCAGCTTGTTCTCTTACCCCATCATGTGGCGTATTGTAAAAGTGCAGGGCAAAGAAATAGAACTTTTCAAAAGCGTCCTGCACTGACCTAATCACGTCAATCGTATCTCTTCGCTATCCTGAATACAGTACATCTAAAATACAAATAGCAATGCAAATCAAAATGATGTTCAGGTGTTAAGCAGGTTAATCAGGGCAGGGATGTACAACCGTGCCTGTTTCAGTTGGCAGGACTGTGTTGTTTATCCTACTTTATCTTGTAAATCAATGATTTGCTTTCAAAGCTTGTTTAAGAGTTTCCAGGGTCACCATCATCATCATGGTGATTATCATTATTGCTGTTGTCACACCAATCACCACCACCACTACCCTCTCATCATCATCATCACTGTCTGTTTCCCCACACACACTTACATTCACTGAGCGCTAATATAAAATCAATTCATTATCATTTTGGGTCCTCAAATATGTTAAGACCTGTGCTTTTCAACTTGTATTTGCACATCAGCATTTGTGCAAAATAAACCTTAATCCCCACCCTAGTGATACATCAGCTTTTGGACAGAGAAAAATTGCAGTTCAATTCTCCACGACACGCTGCTGACAAATTCTATTCACACAAACACGCACACAAATATAGCAAGTGATACAAAATAGAAATCGTATGTCTTCAACCCTTAGAAGATGTAAACAGGAAAGAAAGTGCACAAATCCAGATCCACATCAATTAGCATTTTGCCCAGGTCTCCATATTGCACATACTGACATATTGTAAATAATACTGAATGTTATTGTATATGCTTTTTGTATGACCTAATCATTTGTGTGAACTTGTGTGATCTATTATTTGTGGTAAAACATATTATTCTGAGCCCTAAATTATTAAGATTTTTAGAATTACAGATGATTTAAATTAACATAATCTAACCTAACTATGGAAGTCAATGGGGAAACTGTACACGAGAAACCCTAATGAATGTGCACCCTATGGTGATATACAGTATATATTTTTATACTTGAAAGCTCAGGAACTAGATTCCAGCGCCATCCCTAAGTGTACCTCACAATCCATGCCATACACGTTTGTGAATTATAGTAACTTCAAAACCCTTAAATTCTCTTACCATGTATTAAAGGGACATTTAGCTGTATTAGCAATAAGGATGAATGGGAAGAATTCAAGCCCTGCAGAAATGCTGTCAAGTTTATGCGAAAGGAACAGATACTACATTTACTTTCTTCATTCACTTATCTCTAAGATAGATACTTAATAAATGCTAGGAATACTAAGATAATCACTCCAGTTTCAGAGAAGAGGTTTGTAATGGGCTAGTCAGGCAAGAAGGAAACAGTTTGACTTGCAAATGAGCAAGCCAGTCAGTGTTACAAAAGGTATGTAGAGAATGCCAGAATTCAGATTGAAGTGTTGTGCTAAGGAGCCGTTTTGGGAAAATCTAACCTTTAACTGTGAGACAACTGAACAGAATACAGGATTGTATCATCAGCATACAGACGGACAACAGAGCCACCGGTGTAGTGGACAATGTACAGTATCTATAATTCTCCAGTCAATATGTAATGAGTCAAACAAGGAGAATCCAACACACTTTAACTGAACTGTATTGTTGTTTATTGTTTTCATCCCACTGAAGCCCCCCCCCAATCATATAATTTCACACAACAGACACTTCAACAGTAGCTGTTGTGACATACAGCAAGAAAACATAGTTTAAGATAATAATAATAATAATAATAATAATAATAAAAAACAACTACAAAATTGTATTCCCTCTTTCAGCCTTAACATATTTAATAAAACAGACAAACAAATAAGAATCAAAACTCTCTTTTCCCAAAATGGATCAAATATTTTATTCCTATGAACTTTTTTTTTTGCTTGTCGGTTTAAGTTGAAGATAGCCACCTATGCGCAGGGATAGACCTTTGTGGTAGAGAGAGGAGGAAAGGGAAAGGGGGTATAACAAAAAGAGAGACATTCATTTTACAATGTTCTCTCTTTTTCTTTTTATTGGTATATGTAAGCAGGCAAGTCAATTAAGAACTTCTTATATATACAATGACAGCCTGCCTAGAGGCAAAAGACGTTCTCCACCATTCCTTTCCCTTCCTTGTTTTTGTCATGCTTTCCAGTGGCCTGCTCCTCTCATTTCCATACACCTTTTCCAATCATTCCCTACTTATCATCTCCAACAAAATATGGGTGCAAATAAATAGGATTAAAACACTGAAGATACAATAATATGAATAATATCTTTAACATGAACACAACAGCATACACAGAATTAATGCATTGGGGAGAATGAACTGGAGTCACAGGAATCTCAGCAACAGAGCTACCATTACCATTACATGCACCGCTGATTAAAATAAATGATAATTAAAAATAAACCATACCCAAAATATCTAGTCTTTAGCTCACACTCATGCTAAGAGCATAAAGTTATGTCTATTTATTTCCCCACCATTTATGGTATCAATTAGAAATCTAGAACTTTTTGACAATAGCCTATCGCTTCTTAAAGTAATCTTTTCAGGTTTGAAGCTGTGTTGTGACAAAAATTAAGAGAATTAAGAGTAAAAGAAAATGTATAATGAGGCATAACTTTGGACAACAATAAAAACAAACAAACATTTTCATTGGAGAGCTTCCATGGAAGTGGCCAACACCAAGAGCAGTAGTGATCGCAACAACACAATGGAACATTATCACAAACAGAAACTTTTCAAGTGTTTGGTGATGTCACAAAGACAACTGCATCTGCCGGATAGATAGAAATGGCGGGGAAGGATACAACCAGAAACAAGGGGAAGGCAGACATCATATAAGGAGAATCCTCATTTATGCTAGTTCAAATTCATGTTTTCTGTCCTACTGAAGAATTTTTTTTTTTTCTGTATTCATACAATACAACATCTTTGTGCTGTCCTGTCATATATGTTGTTTATTTTGAAAAACAACTACATGGCCTTTAAAATCCACTTTTCTTAAACCACTAAAAAGCTAACTGACAGACTATGGCTAATGAAAGTTGGTTGCCTTTTGTGGTACATTTTCTTTCTCCCACACAATGGGGAGTTTTGTTTAATTGTGGTACAGAAAGGTGCAAAGAAACTGACAGAATGTTAGGTGCTAGCATTAGCTTGTTAGCTATCATTTTGTCTTTCTGAGGTCACAACTATGCAATGTAATCCTTAGCCTGTTAGTATTTTGTGGTTGTGCAGTTGTCTGATAACAAAGACAAAAAGATATGTCAATGACAATACTTACATTATGTTATACATTTCATTACAATTCAAAATAAGTACTGAAATAAGAAACTGAATCAGTGGTGGCGGAAAGCGGTTTTCTTAACATTACTGGCAAGGGTGAAAAAAGCTCCTTTCAGCTTCCAGGTTAGACCTCGACTCCATTTCTATCTATTGTTGGAATGTTTCCCTAACAGATTGTGATGTCACAATGTGTGAATTACGATAATGCCTCATAACAGATCACAAAGAATGAGGTTCTCTAAAATTGAGGTTCATGATTTCATCACGAAAGCCTTTGTTTTAAAGAACATCGAATGCATTTTAAATACAAGACATTTTTACCACCATTAGGTCTCATTTATCAATACTTGCAAACACGTAAAACATTGAAAAATCCTAGGCAGGACAAATTAACAAAAGCAAACAAAGAAATGTGCCAACTATTGTAATTAAAGGCAAGTTATTGTGTGATCTGCATCAGTAATGTTTGTCAGTGAATGTATCAGAAATGCTTTCGGCACATTTTAATGTATTGATAAATGAGGCCCTTTAATGGCATACAGAGTAAGATGTCACAATGGGCATTATGGGACAAAATGGTAATTTGTACCGATAAACACATTACCTTTCTAAATGTATCTACTCACTATTATCCTTACTGAATGACTTTTGTTAACAAGTCAATTAGAACATCCTGCTTATTATAACTTCCTAGAGTTGAATCCAAGGCATTATAGTTTGTCCTCAGATCAAAATCATGCTTCTAAACTCATTTCCATTACACCAATGCAGAGACAATCTCTGTGTATCAAACAGATAGGCATGGAGAGAAAAAAAAAAGATCTCAAAAATAACATAACAAAATAAGAACAAAAAAGAAATAATAGTAAAAAACATAACTTCAGTGTTAAAATATATTGAATAGTGCATGTGAGATAAATAAATAAATAGATTTGGGTTTATTTTAAGACTTCAGACTAAGAACCATATACAGTATGTCCTTATGTATTTTTTTTTAACATCCAACCTATTTACATTTAGGCAGCCGATCCAAATAACTTAGAGGGTGAATGTTACACAACCTCTATTGTTTCCCTATCAATGTACATATCACAAACTACTGTAACAACTTAGTAATAAGATTTACCTACTCTTCCGAAAATTTAGTTCTTGGTCTGAGGGCTTAAAAACAGCTTCAGCGATACTAAACCCTAAGAACATCAAAAAAGCCTATGCAAGCAGCTATGAGTCTGACATTAAGGATACCTCTATGTATGTACAGTAGAACCTGGTTCATCCCCAAACCGCTGGAGGAATAGACGTCCTTCAGGAGAGTCAAACAGTCACAACACGAAAATGGACTAGAATACTGTGCCAAAGCTTATTCAAAATGCGCAACATGCATTGACATGCATTCTGTTCATGTTCCCTTAACAGTCTTCACTTACAGTTAAAATGCCTTTTTTGGTTGCATGTACAGTATCTACAAGGATATTCAACAATAATGCATATGTAATTCTGTATCATATTTTTTTTTGCATCGCAGCATTTTATTATTGTGACTGTTTGGTAGCGCGGCCAGTTTGGAAGTCTAAGGTTCTGCTGTACCCCTGCTAACTATTGTGACTACCTGTTTGCTACAGCTGTAGTTTATTACTGGCTAATTATGATCCTGAAGCTGGTGGGAATATATGTGGATATAACAGGATGTGTGTGTGTGGGTGTTTATCTGATACTGGATCACTCTCAACCTCTCTCACTATCTTTTGCTTCATCCAGATCTTTTTCTTAATTTCCAAGTGAGTCAACTAAAGTGTTCTCTCACTTCATGTCTCCTGCTTGTTATTCTGCATTTTGGCCATCTGTCCTAAAATAGTCCTTTTTCTTCTGATTGTCAATTGACTAAATATCTCACTAACTTCACACGCTTTATTCCTTCATTTCATCTATGTCAGCAAATGTTTGCGTCCTTACTCATCTCTCCATCTTACCTTGCCTGAAAGACAAACTCTTTTCAACATGTATCACTCTGCCCCCCTATATTCCATCCATCCTCTGCATTGCTCTGTTCTCTTCCACTGATCTTGCTAGTATTTCCTTTTTTTATCTGTTTCTCTCTCCTTTCCCAGCACCCCCTGCCTCGATCTCCCTCTTTCATCACTCCCAGAAGATATTACATTTATCATTTCACAATATCCCCCCTCCTCCTCCCTCCCTTTCTCCCCTCCCCCTCTCTCTTTCTTTCATCACTCCCAGAAGATGTTGGTGATGTCAGAGTCCAGGCTGTAGATCCAGACCAACAGTGGTGCTGAGATCAGGACAAAGGACCAGGACACGCCCCTCATTGCCTGGCTCACCCTTGTCGTCATGGCTCCCACCAATCCACCACCAGTCCCCCTCCTCTGCAGTTCCTCTTCCTCCTCCAGTGTCTTCATTTATTTGAACAAACGACACAAAATCCAAGGTTTAGACATTGATCGTGTGATAGAAAACCTATCTGACAGGCCGTTCTCTACCAAGATTATGGGTACAACTGTGATACGGGTAGATACAAAACAGTGCTGTGGATTCGTTACCTAACCATTTTACCAGTTAATGATGACAGTAATGCCGAATGGTAGCATTCAGAATAGAGTTAATGGCGATATTAACAGTGCTCATCTACTTTTATGCTGTAGAAAGCCCCGGTAATTTACGTTACACACATGCATAAATGGAAACGCCTACTGGTCTGTCTCACTCACACTCAGCGGCATGTCACTTGGACAAACTTTGAAAGGAAAAAATAATAAATAGAAAAAATATTTTTGGGCAGCGGCAAATTTATTTGGGCAGGAAACACTGGCCATCTGTGCACATGTTCTATAAGTGTATAGTACTTAAAGAGATAGAGAAAACTAGAAAGATGATTAATGACCTGTATGACTTTTGGTATATTTGTATATTTTGGTATATGATGCTATACTTATCAATGGTACCCTAGGATAAAACCCTGATGTGACCTTGAGTGTGCTCAATCAATTAAGGATGCTGATTTTCTCAAAAAATGTGAACACTGAAAACCGTTTTACATCAGGGATGCTGTATCTATCCAACCTGTTAACATGTGAACTTCAGTTTTCTACATTAATTTTTAATTAATTGGACAGTAAGTGAATTGGGTGCAAAGGAGGCAGGTGAACCAAGGAGATAGTGACTTTTTTTACCAGGAGCTGGTTTCCTGGTTCAATGTAGTTGCGAGCCAGGAACTTGAGGACCTCGTCCATCAGGATGACAGGAAGTGACATCTTTAAAACCACCACCCACTGGGGCCACGACAGAGGACGGATCTGGAAGATCATCTGAGGGAGGAAGGGATTGACGGGCATTTAGAGAGAGATAGACTATGGAGGCTGAGACACAGACACAGAGCATTGTTATATCACATAATATACAGGCAGACGGAAAGTTATGTCAGGTACGCATACAAGCAAACACACACACAGCTGTTTCATCATGACATGATCTTTCTGCACCCTCCCTGACATCAGATGAACGCATGACCTGTTATATAAGCACACACATATATACATGGAAGTTAGACTTACAGGCAGTGGGTCTACATAGAGAATAAGGAAGTGCAGAGCCATGGACAGACAGATAGCTCCCACCAGCCAGGGGTTGGACCAGGGAGGCATCTTCAACAGGGACTGGTTCTCTGATAGACTGGAGAGAAGAAAAAAATAATCATTTTAATTCTTTAAATTCCAGCAAATTGTTTTTGAAAGAAAAACGACATAATCCCTATCCTGGGTCTATGTTATGCAAATAGCCAGAAAAAAACCTCAATTCAGTATAATGTTTAACATTTTGTCACAAATTCCCCTAACTATTATTTACTTTCATCTGGGTTTTTGTTCTTACGCCATGTCACTAACTCTCCTGTCATTTCACATCCTGTCACTCCCTCTTGCCATGCAGTCACCTCATTCCCTCATTAGTCCCTCAGTATATATACGGTCCCCTTCCCTTTGTTCGCCACCAGATTGTCTTGTGTGTTGCGCCAAGCGTTCCAGCATTCTTCAGTCCCGGTTTTTCCTGACCTGCCTGCTTTGACCCTGCTTGCCTGCTTTCTGGACCTCGGATTCCCTGCCTGCCCCTTGTCGGATTTCTTTGCCTGAGTGACCGATTTCCCAGTTTTGACCTTGACTGTTGACTTAAGTAAACTGAACTCTTCTTGCAACTTGGTCTGTCTCCTTGTTGTGCTTTTGGGTTCAAACCTGCCAGTACAAGTGAACGTTACACATTTTTACCCTAACGCACCCTGTACTAGGTGTAACATTTCCAATGTGATTAGCATACTAGACATTGCTTACTTCTACACTCAATATTCAAATTCAAATTCAAAAGTAGAAATTCCAATGTTTTTTATGACGCCATATATTTCATTTTAGCTAACATAAAAATGTAGATAATAAAGCCTGCCCAATTTTTGCAATAACAATGTCAAGGCACTAACATACAAATGCCATGTGATGTTAGTTAATAGTCACTATGATTACTGAGCTGCACTTAAGTTTACATTGTAAAACATAATTCCAACATCAGTCTTGTAGTGCAAGTATTGTGATAATCTCCAATCAGAAGCTCTCTATGGCATTTGATTGTATTTACTGAAGAGCTTTTGGACTTAAACATTTTTATGTAGTTTTGCACCAAATCATTAAATTCTCATTATTCGGGTATCATAGGTGTCGCAGGACATATATTTGGCTGCATTTGAGCCTTTTAACCACAGTGCTAATATGGTCCTTTAACATCCAATTTCCTACCTGTTGAGGGCATTGCACATCTCTATGGTAACCAGGACAGACAGAGCCATGGTCATGGGGTAGGGAGACTCAAAGACTGAACACTGCACACCAGCAAATTCACTGTGGCCCTCGCTGCACTGGAGGTAGTGGGACTGAGGGAGGAAGAGAGGGAGTAGAGAGTGAGGGAGGTAGAACATGTTTAGATACAGCACAATGCGTTGACTGATGCATCATTTCTGTTGCAAATCAATAGTAATTTGCTCTGAATCTTAGGACACAAAATCAAATTGATGGAACAGTCGTTCCATCGAAACTGTTGGCTTGCAGTGATATGGAGCAGTTTGTGCTAACCGGCCTTGGCTGGTCTGAATGAGTTTATTTTGGAACTGTTTATTTTTAATATGTAACATCAGCATTGTCACTTAGGCCAGGTCAAGGACCCCATTGGTCTATGTTTAAAAGACATGACTCAAAATAAGGGAAGGTGGATAGTGGATATACACTGCAAAAATATCCATCTTAGTTTCACATTCAGCTCTAAAATTTTATTTGTCTTAAATACTAGGTTAACACGACAAAGGCCAAACACCAATGCTCACGGGCGTTTGATCTTAGCATTTAAATTTCTCAAACGTCATAAATACAACAGTCTTGACTTTTCCTAAATATTGGGGCTTTAAAGACGTGCGTTTTTACAATTAAAAAAAAATCGCCCTAGAAAGTGATTACAGACAGTTTTAGCAGCCATTCCCCAACAGAAATTTGCCATTGTCTGCCACAGCACTGCACATGGTGTTGGTACTCAGGTGTAAATGTCTCCTCTCCTCCTCCAGCGCGCAAATCAACACATGAATGACCGCTGCATTCTCTCTCCATTGATAAGAAATTGCCAACAATCCTCTACCGAAACTTATTTCACACATGTAATCACCCAAGTATTTACAAAATAATAGTGTGATGGAGATAATGAAGACTTTAGTGTGTAAATAAATACATAAGTAAAGTGCGGTAAGGATTGATGTAAATGTCTCTCATCTCTTGTTTCAGACACTATTCAACATGTGAATAGTCACTACATTTTCTTTATATGAGCACAGTCAACTCTATCGTGAAAAAAATATTGCGCATATAATGGTAGTACTTTGAGAACAATTGCGTGATCAAAGTGAGGAAGACTTTAGCAGGGGAATTAATAATTGTATGTTTGGAAATTATACAATAGTAAACTTCTGTGTAAACTTCGGTGTAGATGTGCTTGATCAAATGACAAGGAAATATTCGACAAGAGCATCAACTCGACGCTGGCTGGTTGCCGTTTTCTACAACATCCTTGACCTGGCTGCCATCAACGCGCATATTTTATTCAAACGCTGCCTCGGTACGACACAGATCAGGAGGGGCTTTCTGTATCACCTCGCATGGGAGCTGCGAGAAAACCACATGAAGGCAGACGCAGCAGCAGCCAAAATAATGTTCAATTGCTGCATTTTTTGCATTTTGCCTGCTCTCATTATACTATCAGCACTGTGCCTGGAATGTGTTATATGCCCATTGCAACAAAGCATTTTTTAAATATTCTACTTTGTATATAACGACTGTCTGGTAATAGAAATAAAATGTGAACAATGACTTAGTTGTGCTGTTTTTATTTTTGAAATAATGTTATATAGCAGGAGGTTTCATAGACTCAGCAAATTAGCCATTTTTAAGACATTAGACATTTATGTGGACATTTGTGTGGATGCAGAGAGGTAGCGACACCACTAGGCGTATTTGGCGGTTGGGGGAAAGTTTTATTTTCAGCCTTTCTAGTGTTAAATGACTTGTTAAGATGGATATTTTTTGCAGTGTAGAAGTACAGCAATGAAGCACATTTATTAATAAAGATAATGCATCTACTGGGACCAGAAACATACAGTAGATCCAGAGCGCCTAGAGTACCATGGGTGCCCAGATGTGTAGCATATAGGGCCTTATTGGGCATGGAGGTTTTCACCATGGCAATATTAATGCCCTGCTCTACCTATTAAGCTCCAGTATTGTACAGGACCACAGCGAGAGAGAGTGATAGAGGAACAGATAGATAGGGGGACAAAGAGGTCTAAAAAGGACATTGTTTACCAGTTGGTAGAAGGAAAGTTTTGGTCCATCGTGGGCAGCCATGAACCACCAGGCTGCTGCTCCCACTGTGGCGGCGCCCACATAGCCTGCAGACAGAGAAAGAGGGACAAAGGAAGGTGTGTACAGCGAGAAAGAGAGAGACAGACAGACAGAGAGACAGAGCGTAAGGTAAAGTTCTTTGAAGGATGAATTTCTATATCATTGCCGAGTCCAATTATTATTGCTGACCCCAGTTTAATTCCTCAGTTTGGTATTAAAGCATATGATTGCGACTCACATCCGATGATGAGGTAGCGACAGAACAGCCAACCAGATATCAGAGGCTCTTTGGGTGAGCGAGGGGGGCGGGACATGATGTCCAGGTCAGGGGGGTTGAAACCAAGAGCGGTCGCCGGGAAACCGTCGGTAACCAGGTTGACCCACAGCAACTGGACAGGGATCAGCGCTTCGGGCATGCCCAGTGCCGCGGTTAGGAAAATACTAGAGGGAGAAGGACGGATGGAAGAGGGGAGGAGAGAGCAGCGATGGAGGAGAAGGAAAGGGGGCAGATAGCGAGAAGTGCAAAACAGGATTATTAAAAATGGCACTATGGTTCACTTAGTTATATACATACAATCACAAAGTTCACCCCTTCACCTTCTACATATTTTATTGATCTAAAAAAGAAAAAGAAAAAAGAAATTCAATATTTTCAAATTGAAAACATTTATGATTTTTTTTTTTGACTCGTTTTGAAGATCGATTCTAGCGTCAATAGGATCGATACCAAAAAAGAAAATGGATCCGTCTCTCTCTCTTTCTCAAAATTTTATTTCATCAACGAGTAGAGAAACTGCTTTTAGCTCGGATCGAAACCAAAATTTGTGGTATTGCCCACCCATAGTATGTGGAGGTAAACAATTCAAATTCAAATACATTTAAAAAAGTATGCAAACATAAAGACAGCCTCATTTCATTTTGGGCTAAATGGCATTACTGGCAATAATTTTGCCAACACAAATTTCATATTTAGGTTGTACTTATGGGTTTTGAACAATATTTTTCATTTCTGAAACAGAAACATAGAACATGGAATGTGCAGTTCACTTTGTGATGGCAGTGGAATCCAGTTCCTGGGGTTTCCAAGCAAAAAACAAATTATCACCCTCTCTTTACTGTGTGTGAGCATACATAGAAGTTTCCCCCATTGATTTGCAGTGTAAAATTCGAGATAAAAACAGTGTTCATATCAGAAAAGAGTCCATCTGTTAATAGACTCAGTTCTTTATGCACCCCCCAATTCATGTCCCCAATCAGTTCACCACTCACCAGACTACCTCTCCGATGTTGGACGATATCAGGTATCTGATGAACTGTTTCATGTTATTGTAGATGGCTCTCCCCTCCTCCACGGCGGCCACTATGGTGGAGAAATTGTCGTCAGCCAGGATCATCTCGGAGGCCGACTTGGCCACGGCGGTCCCGCTGCCCATGGCGATGCCGATTTCAGCCTTTTTCAGGGCTGGAGCGTCGTTCACCCCGTCGCCCGTCTGATGGGTCGGGAGAGACAGGGTGGGGGGTGGAGGGGGGAGGAGATCACATTCTGTCTAAATATCTGGTCGCTTTCACTGGCACAAGACTTAACCTGACGTTTGTTACACAGAACCATCTGGGAAGTCTTCATTGGAAATTGTTTGGAAAAGGGCAGGCACTTTCAAGAAATTCTTGGCAGGTGATTGGTCTATCACTGTCTAAACCGTCACCGTCACCGTCATGGGCTAAACTACGCCCATAGCTGCTAGTAGTTACTCACAGGTCGCCGATTGGTTTGAAAAAACTGAGTTTGGCCACAATCAAATTAACTTGAAGCCTGACAAGATGGATTCTCGTGATTGCGATTCTCACGTGAACTTCTGATCTCGCAAATCCAGCTGCCTCGCAAGGTAACAAGGCTAACACTCAGACAAATCTCTGAAAACTGGTTAGACAGCAGACAAACGGACAGACAGACAGACAGACAGACAGACAAACAGCCATCGTGAAGTTGATGCCTGTGACTTGTATTAACAAGCAGGAAAGCTTCCTCACCATAGCGGTGATATCACTCAGACTCTGCAGGTACTCCACAATGCGGCTCTTGTGTGCCGGCTCCACACGGGCGAAGCAGCGTGCCGTACGGCAGGCCTGCCGCTGGAGGTGGGGGGGCAGCTCGTCAAACTCGCGCCCTGTCAGGCCCCCCCCAAACGGGGCCCCCATGCCTGCCACACCACCCTCCTCTTCCTCCTGCTCTGTGATGATGCCCACACGCCGGCAGATGGAGAGGGCTGTGCCCTTGTTGTCACCTGGAAAGGAGAAGGAAAGAGGTTACGTGTGTGTGTGTGTGAGAGAGAGAGAGAGAGAGACAGGGAGCCTTTCTTCATTGAGACATGACTCATCAACGGAAGTTGATGAGGTTGCAACTTCTGCTGTGGAAGGCCCACCTGTGAATATTCACTTGGTTTTCATTCCCTATAGGTCAGTGGAAGTGACACTAGCCACACCCATTGCT
>OMKK01035238.1:24811-38896 GCA_900302305.1 Polymixia japonica | reverse complement strand
CCTCTCTCTCTCTCTCTCTCTCTCTCTCTCTCTGTCTCTCTCTCTCTCTCTCTCTCTCTCTCTCACTCTCTCTCTCTCTCTTTCTCTCTTCCTCTGTCTCTCTCTCCCTCACTGTCTCTCTCTCTCTCTCTCTCTCTCTCTCTCTCTCTCTCTCTCTCTGCTACATAAGAACTCCCTGGCTCATGTCCTCTCCCTCCACGAGGCTTTCATCTGCCCTGCGCCCCAGTCAGCTCCCTCGACGTTATTTTGATTGATGTTGTAGAAAAAAATGGAAGCCATGCCCAAGACATACCTCACCGTGTTTACAAAGGTGCTCTATGGGCGGAACATTCCAGAGTGTCGGCACTGTACCTGCCTGTGATAGGATCAGTTCAGTATGCAGGCCTGGCTGACTGACTGTGGTAGGCATCGCCTTGGCTTGTCAGGACAGGACCCCGAGTTACAGCCCACGTCGGAATATAGCAGAATAATGCCCCCTAGACGCTGACGTGGACTCGGTTTGGAATGTTTCCTTCCCCGGGAAAAGTTAGCCTTTGGGAAACAGAAGCCGATCTGAAATCAGTCCTCAAAAGCCCTTCACCAGCACCCAGAATCCTCCAATTAGCTGCGTTGCCTGGGTGGAGTTTGTTTTCATGTGTGAGTTGTTGTCACAGGTGAACCTGAGTGACTGCACGTTGTCAGGTGAACGATCGTAATCATTTCCTTCACAGAAGCAGGTGTATTTCCCGTAAATGCGGTGAATGTGGCAATAGCAGGCATCGTTGCTGTGGTTTTCCTATTGGTTCAACGATTAGTAGTAGTAGCGGGACAGTAGTAACCAAGAGCAACTGGGACACTGATCATGTAGGATGAACAAAACACTGGTATCATTCAAAATAAATAAATAAAGTGAATAATGACCAGTCCCTTTTGCTACTGCAACTCAAAGGGTCAGCTACTCCACTGTGTTCATTTGAAGCCCCGTTTAGAAAGGAGCAAGTGGCTGATTAATCGAGAGTACACTTTAAAAGCTTATAAATTAGTCAGTTAACCGTGCGCATAGATGACTTCACTCTGTTGGCATGACTACGTCGCTCACCTCTCAGTGCAAAGCACACCAACATCAACCTAGTTCCTGCCAGTTTGGACCCTCTGCGAACCCCATTGCATTATGGGATGGACGAGAAAGGACCGAATCATTGCGGTGACGCGGGAGGCCGCCGTCTTTTCAGACCTTGTCCATTATGCTTACATTGAAGTGATTCCTTGCAGTTTGACTGTACTGTACTGGATTAACCTAATTACATAAAGTTGCAACTGCTGGTTTCTCTGCCAGGCGAACCCATAGCAACCATCCACCAACTGAAGTAATTTATGTGACGTTCCCCCGGGTCTAAATATTTATAATGTTAAGCAATGTGTGCCAACTTTCTGAGGGACTTGAACTTTGCGTTTTTCACAGTGCATTCTGCTGTAAACCGGTGTCCCTATGTTTTAAACAGGCCTTTGGTAACGCCAGGACCGCACAAAACAACAACTCCAGTCGCTTCGGAAAGTTCATCCAACTCAGTTATCTGGAGAGCGGTGTCGTCAGAGGGTGAGGCACTATCTGTTGTTTTTCGTTGCCTCTACTCCCATAGAGATGCCTGTCTTTGTGGCTACCAGCAGCTTAGCAAACAGTATCAAGAGCTCTCCAGCCAGACGCGTTGGCTGATTAATAGCAACCGTGTGTATATTATCTGTCGCGCAAACATATCATTTTTTGTTGACATTGTTTCTCTTCTCTTGTTCTTGTTTCTCGTCTTGCAGGGCTGTAATTGAGAAGTATCTGCTGGAAAAGTCCCGCCTGGTTTTCAGAGATAATAGTGAGAGGTATAAACATGGAGAAGTAACGGCGAACCTTTGACACTTTAAGTTTACAGTTGTTTGGGTATTTTAAATCCTCATAAAAGGCTTTGATAGTTCCCATCTCAGTTTATAATCTCCAATTATAAATGTTCATTTTGTAGTATTTAAATGTCTAGTTTTATGGTCTTCAGAAACAAAGGAACAATTGATTCCCATGTGGGGTTTTTTCACACTTGTATATCACTTGTTTGAGGTTAAACGCTTCAGTATAACTCAATAAAATAAGACCTAACTCAAAACTTGTGGGGTAAACATCCAATGTGATCAAGCCACTTTCACAGCAGAAACACGCTGACCAAATATGAAAGTTGAAATGAAACTCGCACCTGTATCTATATGATAACATTATCATCTCGAAGCCCTGATTGGCTGGTTGTCTTTCTGTGACCTCTGACCCTCAGGAACTATCATGTGTTCTACTATCTGCTGGCGGGAGCGTCCAAGGAAGAGAAGAAGGAGTTTCAGCTTTTACAGCGTCAAGATTACCTCTACCTCAAGCAGGTACACTAGAAAGTTGGATACATCAATCCAATATTTTTATTTATTTTATTTTTTTGATTTTTAAATAGCACCTTTCAAAACAAGGTTACAAAGTGCTTTACAGTCGACAGACACGAAAAGCAATTTACAGAAAGGAAAAAAGACAAACATAAGATAATAAAACACAAGAAGGAACAAGTTAGGCTTTAGGTAAAAGCGAGCCTGTGAAAGTGAGTTTTCAAAAGGGATTTAAAAGAGGAGACAGATCTAGCCGGCCCAGCCTCCTCGGACAGACCGTTCCGGAGTTTATGGGTCCTAATAGGGAAAAACCAGTCGCCAGTCTCGACTCCAGAATAACTAGAATGGCACCACGCGTGGCCCTCAGATGGACCTCAGGCTGCGCGCGGTATTATAGGGGGTTAAAAGATCTTATACGTAACTAGGAGCCATCCCGGCGAGAGCCTTAAAAGTGATCAGCAGGATCAATTCTAAGATGTACAGGTAATCAGTTTAAGGATGCTAAAATAGAGGTAATATGATCACAACACTTGGGTCTACTTAAAAGCCTTGCTGGAGCATTTTGAACGCTAAAGGGACTTTTGATTGAGACAGAAGTTGTAGTAATCCATAAAGGCATGAATGACTCTCTTCAGATCAATGAAAGATTAAAAAAAAAAAAAGGTCTAATTTTGGTCTTCTGAGCTGGAGAAAGCAAGACGTTTTTGACGTGTTCATCAAAGCCAAGTTTAGAGTCAAATGTAACTCCTAGATTTCCAGCAGCTGGCTTAACATAAACAGAGAGAATACCAAGATGAACCGTCTCAACAGAATTGTGAGGGACGGTTAGAGTTGTTCCTGAGTTATTATAATTGAGCTGGAAAAAGTTCTGAGACATCCAACACTTAACGTCAGAGAGGCATTAAGGTCGATAAGGTTGCCGGTACTATTTCAGTCGCTGGGATTTTAATGGAAAGTATATCTGTGTCATCTGCATAACCGCAATGTGATTAGGGCCCAGAACATGTCCAGGAGGCACAGCTGTAAACTCTGGAATCCCAAAGCCACTCCTTCCATACCTGCATCGATACTATACTCGGCTACACCAGCTACACACAGGCTTAGACTCGGTGTTTGTTAAAGACACGGTGGGGGGGTTTTAGATCAACAGCCCGGTGTGTTTGTCCAGGTGAACAACCTCATTGGCCGCGCTAAATACGCCTCTTCCTGTCTCACTCTAAAACACTCTATGTTTTTTTTGCTCGTCCCGCAGGAAGACTTCCCTTCAGAAGACGAGGGGACGCTCAAGCATGAATACAAGAGGCTCCACCAAGCTATGGAGATGGTCGGCTTCCTGGCCTCCACCAAGAAACTGTACGCATGGGTTTAGTTATGCAGAACGCAGCTGAAATGCTGCGGGCCCGGCTCAGTGGTGTGACTGTGCAACACTTTCTGGGAAAAGTCAAAAGCAGAGGGAACGGAGAACTCTGCAATGTGCTTGTAAACATCCATCATGCAGCTCAGAACAAGCAGCATTTGTATATAATGATTGGAGATTGTTTTAACCTACTGGGAGTGCAAGATGGGAGGGGTTCGCCACATGAACGAACTGAAAATGTAAGGAATCACTTTGGTAAACCCCACCCACCTTGTACTGCAAAAAGCTAGGTGCAGTAGCAACATTTTTCTGCGAGTACTACCAACATTTCACGCCGTTTCACCATTAAACGCCGCTCGTAAGCACATTGCACAGCGCCCTGTTAGCGGCGCTGTTGATCGCAGCTCTGAAACACACGAAACGAGCGCTGTCCGAGAATGTCTCCCCCTCCGCCTCTCCGCTGGTGACAGCGACGGGTCCGAACTTGTCAAGTCACGCAGGAGGAAAAATGTAGCGAGCGCGTCGACGAGCGCCAGACTGCCTCAGGGCCTGACATGCGCATCGGGGGGGGTTAGCAGTATAGCTTTCTGCTATCTGTTAAGTGAATGAATCCACGTTGTAATATGTTGTATAACAGTAATGTCATCAGAGACATCAGGTAATGAGACAATTGGAAGCACTCATTTTCTAATAAAGTGTGTGTGTGTCTGTGTGTGTGTGTGTGTGTACAATGCAGGATATTCTCAATCCTATCGGCCATCCTGTACCTGGGGAACGTGACCTACACGTTGGCTGAGGAAGGCCAGGCCCTGGAGGTTGGGCCTCCTGAAGTCTTGCGCACATTGTCTGACCTGCTCAAGGTACTGCCCTCCAGCTAAACCTAGCAGAGCTACTGATCCTGTACCGATGAACACGGTTCTCCACGAACTTCCCACACACACACACACACACTGCATGATCTAATATCATCTGGATTTGATGAATATTGATTGATCTCTAACTCGTATACGTGTGTTAATATTGTTCACCAGTTAGGGTGTCATGCGTAACGGCAGGATCGTTTGAGCTGTGTCTCTCCTTTTCGTAGGTGAAACAGGAGCTACTCGTGGAAGCTTTGACCAAGAGGAGAGCAGTGGTATCCAGCGACACGCTAGTTTTACAGTACACACTAAACGAGGTAGAAATTCCTGGTTAAATTGAACTTGGGGTTTTTTTGCGGATGGAACTGAAGAAACTTCAGCGCTTTGAAAATTTTTTTTACGGTTTTGTCGGTTTGTTTCCCCGCTTATGCAGGCCACCACAGCCCGAGACTCCATGGCCAAGTCTCTGTACAGCGCTCTGTTTGACTGGATCGTCCTACACATAAACCACGCGCTGCTCAACAGAAGAGACATGGAGGAGTCGGTCTCCGTAAGTCGCGCGCTGTCGTTCAAGGCTGCACCGAGATGTCGACAAAGATTTCAAATGCAATATTAATTCCGGGAGGCTGCAGTATTTTTTTTTCTTCTTTAAAACCAGAGGTTAAGTCCCTGAACCATTTGTTAAAGTGCTGAAGAAGACATTATGTGTACAGTATGTGCCCACATTTATTGCGGTTCGTATCACAATCGCGCTGTTCGGCAAAAGAACCGCGCTATGATTTGTTTGTGGCGATATTTTACAGCCCTACCGTAGCCGATGAAGTTGAATATAAAGCGCTTTTCATCAGCAAAACAGCACAGTGTCCTGTTTGCCTTCTTGTTTTAGTGTTTGTCCATTGGCATCCTGGATATCTTTGGATTCGAGAACTTTCAGACAAACAGCTTTGAGCAGTTTTGCATCAACTATGCCAACGAGAAACTACAGTACTACTTCAACCAGCACGTCTTCAAGCTCGAGCAGGTAAGAGAATTGACAAGCATTCTTATCTTAACTGACTTTTTAGAGTTGTTTTTAGAGTTGTTTTCAGTTTTGATTTGAGTACTGGGGCCTCACGTGTCTAGCGCTGATGCTTTATATCTAAAGTGTCTCTATGTTCTATACTCTGTGTTCCAGGAAGAGTACATGGCGGAGGGCATCGCCTGGCGCAACATAGACTACACCGACAACATGGGCTGCATTCAGACCATCAGCAAGAAGCCAACCGGACTCTTTCACCTGCTGGACGAGGAGAGCAAGTAGGTGCAGTCGTGTTGTGCTGCCATCGCCTGCTGTGATTTCTTATGCCGCGCCGCCTAACATTACAAATTAAACTTGCATTAAACTTGTTTTGTTTTTTCATTAAATTAGTACGTAATAATAGAAGGAACAATATGACAATTTCAGTACCAGGCTGCATTACGGGTACGTTTTAGGTCAAAAAGTGGCAATCTCAAAGATCTCCCGTTTCGTTGTCTTTGGCGGCACCTGTGGCGAAACGCAGTAATTGCAGGTGTGTAATTGGACCTCACTTCAAAGGGAAAACGCTTGACTAATGCGATTTGAATGCGTGGCGGGAAAGTCGCCACAGACGCCCGGTTCTTAATACTCATAATACTGCAAATGCAAGGGCCTTCATCAGTGGTCCATAGGCTCAATCACCATTGTGTTACATCATTCGGCGATAGATAGTGACTTAACAGACATTTATTTAAATTAAAATCTTCGGAGATCTTTGAGATTGCCACTTTAATAAATTAAATTTTCAAATAAAAATGTCAAAAATGAGTTAAACATATGTACCTGCATGCTGTGTGCATGCTGATTACCGCCCTGGAGGCGTGTGTGACATTCTGAGTTGTAAAACTTATAGAGTTGTAATTACATGGGAGAGCAAACTCACAGATTCTTCTTCAACAAGTGAACACATCGAGTGTGATTTTATTTTTCAAACACATGACGTCTAGCGATCCAAGCCGGTGTGGTACTCATACGCTTTTTTTTCCCCTGAATATCCCCAGCCTCCCTCAGGCCACAGATGATACCCTGTTGGACAAGTTAAAGCAGCAGCATCAAGACGATCCATTCTTTGTTCCCACGACGGTGATGGAGCCGGCCTTTGTCATCCAGCACTTCGCTGGGAGGGTCAAATATCAGATCAAGGTGGGATGACCCTTTAACACCACTTTAACATATCCCTTCTACAAAGGAAATGATGAATAATTTCCCCACCTAAATGAATCTGATATTTGTACAGTACAGCATTCAGGTTCATCATTTGGCCACTAGAACTCTGCAGTAATCTATAGGTTAGAGAAGCAAGCTTGTTGTTATTCCAAAGCAAGCTTGTTATTCCGAATCCCTAGACCATGAAAAACCTGGGCGGGGGAAATGAATCATTAATGTTCTCACACGCCTCGAAAACTACCATTAAGGTGCCCTTGAGCAAGGGAATTAAAGGATTAAAGAAGAATTAAAGAAGTTCACTTATAAAACTCACTTTACGCCGTTGGGAGCCATTTTGCTATGGGGCCCAAAGCTTAGTTTGCAGCCATTGAATAGCTTCTAACTCTGTCAATAGTATGTGGATTTAAAAACTTAAATTGGGATTTGACTGACATGGGGTTGAGTAAACAACGCCGTAAAGTGAGTTTTATAAGGGAACTTCTCCTTTAACCACCAACTGCTCAGTGGCCAAAGGAAGACGTTTTTACTGTGTGTGTTTTACTGTGAAGTTCTCAGGATTAAATGCGCATAGCTACATACAGTAAATGTGAAGCAGGTCGCTGCCCCAGCAAAACCCTCCCCGGAAGATGAATAAAAACATACATCTTATTGAGGATATTTGTCCTCGTCCCGCAGGATTTCCGTGAGAAGAACACGGACCACATGCGTCCCGACATCATATCGCTTCTGCGGAGCAGCGAGCTGGCGTTCCTACGGCAGCTGGTCGGGTCCAGTCCCGTGGCGTTGTTCCGATGGGGCATCGTCCGCGCCACCATCCGTATCCTGACCGTCTTCAAGCAGATTGCGCGGCGGCGGGGGGAGTGTACGTAACTGTTGTAGCCGCTAATTCTGCCGCCCTTTTTTAACTGACTCCTTGCGTGTCTGCTTTTATGTTATTAAAGGGGAAGGTTTTTGTACGCACACCAGTTTTTACGTTGATTGCTTCAATATTTAGCGATACTGTAATCGGTGTAGGCGATATCCCTACTCCACAGAAGCCCCATTCAACATCATACTACATTGTAAACACAATGTCCCTGCTTCCCATGACTGATATTGTCCTTCTAATGAAAGTTTCTGATTAGTTACCTCATTTGGTTAATATTTACCGAAACCGGATTGCACGCTAACCTGTGCTGCAAAAGATAGATCTTTGTTTTCATTACTTGACAATTAAAAAAAACAACATTTATTTGTAAATTCATTGCCGAAACATACATCATAGTTAATGACACTGTATATACATATCGTTTTGCATTTTATATCATTTCAAAAAATTGCGTAAACCTAAAAACCTCAACCCCAGGTAGGTGTGAAAACGAGCCCAGAAGTGTCCTAAAGTGAACCTCCCCTTTAAACGTGTTTGCTTTATTTATTTGTTCTGAGCCATGTTTTAATGATTAACCTAGTCAGACTGATTGTATTTTCACAATGACAGCTAGACGCTCCTCCCGCAAGTCCCTGAAGGAGATGAGGAAGCACAGCACTGCGATGAACAGGCTGTCCAGGTAGAAACAGAGAGACTCGCTCTTTTATACCCCTTTTCCACCAAGGCAGTTCGAGGGCCGGTTCAGAGCCGGTGCCTAATCTTAAAAAAAAAACTGGTTCCAGAGCGGCACCAACACTTAGCTGGTCTAGAACCGAGAACCTTTTACGTCAGGGGCTGGGGGCGGGATTATCGTGACTAACCAAGACCAACAAAAACGTTGTGACCGCCATTTAATTACATGTCAATAATTTCAATAATTATTAATTCAATAAAATAGTAATGAAATAATTTCATTGTTGTTGTTGTGTTTGAAGTTGTCGGTAGCGTTGCTGGGAAAGTGGAGACGTATACAGACGTATACAATGACGTAACGACGTGGCTCTCTAGCCCGTGGAAAAGCAAACCGGTTCTTAGAAGGATCGCAAGTTGAGCCAACTGCCAACCGGCACTAGCACCAGCCCAGAACCAGAACTAGGCCTGCGTTGGTGGAACACTAGCACCAGCCCAGAACCAGAACTAGGCCTGCGTTGGTGGAACACTAGCACCAGCCCAGAACCAGAACTAGGCCTGCGTTGGTGGAACACTAGCACCAGCCCAGAACCAGAACTAGGCCTGCGTTGGTGGAACACTAGCACCAGCCCAGAACCAGAACTAGGCCTGCGTTGGTGGAACACTAGCACCAGCCCAGAACCAGAACTAGGCCTGCGTTGGTGGAACACTAGCACCAGCCCAGAACCAGAACTAGGCCTGCGTTGGTGGAACACTAGCACCAGCCCAGAACCAGAACTAGGCCTGCGTTGGTGGAACACTAGCACCAGCCCAGAACCAGAACTAGGCCTGCGTTGGTGGAACACTAGCACCAGCCCAGAACCAGAACTAGGCCTGCGTTGGTGGAAAGGGGGTATTAGAGTCTCTGCACTCATGATAGAACAAGAACTCTCCCACTTTCTGTCATTTAAACTATTGTGTCCTGTCAATATATGAAGTGAGTAAAATATCTCTCTGATGTTCGCAGCAACAGCATCACACTGGATTTCTCCTTCGATCGCTCAGATGAGCACCCTCTTGATGTGTTTGAAGACATTTTTGCCAACTACGAAAAGAGAAAGTAAGCGACATTACTTCCAACTGCCGTGTTTCCAACTGTAACTTGGCCTTAATGCGTTCGTTTTCTACGTTACACTTCACTTTTGCCACTCCTCTGCCAAGACTCTACATGGCGTTTATGCCTCTGGTTTTGTCTTTGTTCCCTGTAGGAGAAACCGAGGCAGTCGACAGAAGCAGCTCATTCCCAAGGTAGTGTTAGGTAGTGTCAGTTAGGGCTGTCATGGCCCTGAGATGCCATTGTTTGAGGTCTTCTCGTTCCAAAGCAGCACCTTCACTTGGATAACAATATACCTTTTTGTCCATATTACACCCTAAAGATTTTTCAAGGTTGTTGTTTTTGTTGTTTTACTTAATTATTTATTAATTAATTTTTGATTTCCCATCGATTCCTAACTTGAGATGACTTTATTCCTGCCTTTGTCCTGCTATTTTGTCCATGATCACAACTCATTTTCACTTTTGAGCACGCTGAGCTTATACCACTTTAATGTTGTGTCCCGAAGAATCTCATGAATACGCGATCCCTCAAACACATCGTGGGACTCACCCTGCACGACCGAACCACCAAAGCCATCCTACACCCTCACCAGAGGAGGAAACCCCCCAGTATTAGCGCTCAGTTCCAGGTTTGTCTCCTCTGCTCGACCTGCGTTGTCAAAATAAAATAATACATCCACCATTCGGAAAGAAAAAGGTTCCTACCCCCCAACCAAATGATTGCTAGCATGAATTTGAAGCACGTTAACAGTTACGAGTCACGTTAAGAACTTTACATACAAAACAGTTGCTTTTAGCATTGAATCATCTTCTTGAATGATGAATTTCAGATAGCAAATTATTTCAACGAATTCTATGTAGCGTTTTGAAATGAAACCTTCAAATTGAAGCTACATTTCACAAAGTAACGTGAAACATCTACTTCCATGTTTTCGTTTATTGAAAGCAGATCGACTCCAACCCTGGTTTAAAGATATGTTAAGCCAGACATCTGTGTTTTAACAGGCATCACTCAGCAAGCTCTTGGAGACCGTTGAAAAAGCAGAGCCTTTCTTTATTCGCTGTATTCGCTCCAACGCTGAAAAGGTAATATTATCTTTAGACCTTTAGACGGTAAATCTGTAACGTTATCCGTCAGACACTTGTAATCCAGTCATAAGTACAGATACATTTGACTTAACATCAAAATACAATCTAATGCTACAATCTAATCCTTTGCAGAAGGAGATGCACTTTGATGATGAACTGGTGATGCAGCAGATCAGGTACACTGGCATGCTGGAGATGGTTCGCATCCAGAAGTCTGGCTACAGTGCCAAGTACACGTTTGAGGTGGGCCCCCGACATGAGAATACTGTCGTAGTAATACTCTCGGTGACATTGTTCTGTTAAGTTAAATGTTAAACAAAACGTTAAATGTTTATTTGTCCGTATTAAATTGACAAAACACGAGAGGTGAGATGAAACGCCCCTCTTACCTCGACAAAAGAAATTTACATTCAAGGATACATCATGAATCTACATTCAGAGGATGACTTTGTATGCCTCTCCAGAAGGTTATGCAAGTAATGCCTGGCATCCACTGATATCGTTTTTCTCTCGATGACAAAGGAATTTGTGACGAAGTTCAGGATATTGCTACCAAAGGGGGCAACTGCAACCCCAGAGGACATAACTAAACTGCTTCAGAAGATGGGCCTGGATCAAACCACCTACCAAATAGGGAAAACCAAGGTAATAATGATTCGTCATATCAATTATTCATTATGATCATGACTCACAGTGGTCCTGTATAGCTCGATGACCAGAGTATAGTACTAACACTGCAAGGAATAGGGGTTCAATTCAAACCGGGGGCCCCCCCGTAAGTACTGTATGTGCTGCCAGGGGTTTTGGATCAAAGCGTCCACCAAGTATGTCATGAATTTTGGGAATGCTATAAACTCTCTGTTGCTTATCCTCCCAGGTTTTCCTCAAGGAGCGGGAGAGACAGTGGCTCCAAGAGACCCTCAGTAAGGAAGTGATGCGTCACATCGTCATCCTGCAGCGCTGGTTCCGTGTTTGTCTGATTAGGAAGCACTTCCTGGAAAAGAAAGATGCTGCCATGATCATACAGGTAATATTAACATATTATAACGTACAGATGTTAAATAATACAGAAAATTGTTGAATGAATGAGGATGTTGTGTAAGGGGCAGCGATAGCTGAAGTCTAGAATTCGGGGCTTGTGACCTGAAGGTTGCAGGTTTAATTCTCCCAACTCGTTGGAAAAGTCCGAGCAGGGAACAACTAGCACTCCCTGTATAACTACCACCATGTACTCTTGAGCAAGGCACTCAACCCCCAACTGCTCCATGGACCTCCCTGTCTGTTGGCCAACAGGATGTTTGATTTCACTGTGCAGCTCGAAGGTGTCAATATGTGTAATTGTGTTCGTGCTCAGCAAACCTACCCCTGGCTGAATCAAAACTTCAAGGATTAACCATCGTGACGTTTTGTGTTTCAGAGGTGCTGGCGTGAGTTTAATGAAGAGAACCGAGGCCGAGCTGCCACGGTGATCCAGACGGCATGGCGGACTTCGCTGAAGAGGGCCGAGTATCTGCATGAGCAGGGCGACACCAATGCGACTGCCAAAAACCGCCCCGGACGTCAGAGGTACACTACCTAAGCCCCTGTCATTACACCTGTGTGTTACGGTAGGTGGAACTACTGGACCCAAACGCACGACTCGGAGATACGCAGGATTAAGTAAATAATACAGGGGTATTTGAAAAAGGGGTCGAGGGGAGCGGGAAGGCAAAGCAAGGCAGGTCGGGGCAGATAAGGCTAGCGGGGCAAAGAGAGAAGCCAGGCAGGCAGGATCGGGGCAACAAGCAGGCAGGCAGGTCGGAGAGGCAGGCGGTTGTCGAGGGAACGAGCAAGCAAGAACGAGACTAACTGGGTAGTACCGATTACAAACTGGCGGTGAGGAAATCCTGGATGGGAAACCTGGTGTGTAGATTGAGAAATGACATCATCCCGGGAAGACGTGAATCACGGCCACCACACATACAGTGACAGCAACACCGACAGAGAGAAAGAGAAACCAAACAACTGTTACACAACAGAAGTGGAGGGCCTGACACTAAATAAGAACATGCTTAAAGTCAACTTAAGAGGGTTTTAAATGCTGAATTAGTACAATAAAAAAAGGGTTTTTCATGCCAAGTTTTAGTTAGATTTAGATTTAATTATCTAATGGTTATAAGTGAAAAAAATACTAAAAAAAAACTTTTTTTTTTAGCTTGAGAACATTGACGCAAAAATTAGTCAAACATTATCACACTGAAAGAATTATCAAAGGAATCCCTTGTAGTTTCAACCGGGACGAAACTTTAATCAGTTCGGGCTAACTTGGCTACGCTAGTCCAGTTAACATGTTTAAATCAGATAATTCCATTCCGAAAAAAGGTTTCGAAACGGTTCCACTGAAAATAATTCTAACGTACTGTAACACAGCCTGGAGAGGAGAGAGCTGAAGAGGCAACAGGGTGTAGAGCACAGTCCCATAAGAACCCAGGAGCCTGCTGACCCTCTCGACGGCCGGGACCCTGTCGCAGACGGCCAGCCTCCGCAAAGGACCAGGGGTGGGGGGAAAGGAGAACGCAGGGGATCCCCGCCACCTCTCAACAGACCCTTCTCTGTCCCTCTGGACCCTAAAGCTGGCAGGGAAGTGGACGCCACCAGCCCCTCGGGGGGCAGCCACCTCCAGCGCTACACCAAGATGGATGGCATCAGGGAGAAGGCCGGGAAGTGGAAGGAGAGAAGGAGCGAGGGGGAGCGGACGGACGACTCGAGTCCGGAGCCCCGGTACCCAAGAGATAAGCAGGCGGAAATGTTCAAGTAAGTCTTTGGCTACAGTTCCTATCCCCTCTTTCTCTTTTTTAAACCTTTGTGTTGATGTTATCGCCAATAATTGCGAGCATGATTGTTTCATTTTATTTGCCCGAATAATAATAATAATATAATAAACTTTTATTTATGTAGCACTCAAAACAAAGCCACAAAGTGCTTTACAAGACAAAATAAAAATGGTAGACAAACAAGACAATTTAAAAATAGTTTAAAAGTTATACAACATTGGGAAGGAAATATAGAAGAATTAAGAGAATGACTTTGTATAATAATAGGTTTTAAGAAGTGACTTAAAAGATGAAAGTGAATTCAGACCACAAGCCCTGTAAAACCACACCTATACAAAAAAATGTTTTCAAGAGGGATTTAAAAGAGGATAAGGAGCTCGCCAGTCTGATCTCCTCAGGGAGGTTGTTCCAGAGAGTGGGGGCCCTAACAGAAAAGGCCCGGTCACCCTTGGTCCTCAGCCGAGATTGAATTGAATGATTGATGGACTGAATGGATTGATGGGCTGGATGGATTGATGGACTGGATGGATTGATGGACTGAATGGATTGATGGACTGGATGGATTGATGGACTGAATGGATTGATGGAATGGCCTGCAGAGCCTTGGCTGAGGACCTCAGGTTGCGACCGGGCACCTATGGTGTCAGAAGATCTGAGATGTACTTGGGTGCGAGTCCAGAGCGGGCCTTAAAAGTTATCAATAATATCTTAATGAAGAGCAAGCT
>OMKK01035238.1:3545-24791 GCA_900302305.1 Polymixia japonica | reverse complement strand
AATGTTTTCAAGAGGGATTTAAAAGAGGATAAGGAGCTCGCCAGTCTGATCTCCTCAGGGAGGTTGTTCCAGAGAGTGGGGGCCCTAACAGAAAAGGCCCGGTCACCCTTGGTCCTCAGCCGAGATTGAATTGAATGATTGATGGACTGAATGGATTGATGGACTGGATGGATTGATGGAATGGATGGATTGATGGACTGGATGGATTGATGGACTGGATGGATTGATGGACTGGATGGATTGATGGACTGGATGGATTGATGGACTGGATGGATTGATGGACTGAATGGATTGATGGAATGGCCTGCAGAGCCTTGGCTGAGGACCTCAGGTTGCGACCGGGCACCTATGGTGTCAGAAGATCTGAGATGTACTTGGGTGCGAGTCCAGAGCGGGCCTTAAAAGTTATCAATAATATCTTAATGAAGAGCAAGCTAAAATAGGAGTAAAGTGCTCTCTCTTTTTTTGGTTTTGGTGAGGAGTCTGGCTGCTGCATTTTGGACAAGCTGTAATTTATGTAGACTCTGTTGGCTCAGGCGTGTAGAGAGAGTTACAATAGTCCAGACGAGAGAAAATAAAAGCATGTGTGACAGTCTCTAGATTTCTAATTGAAAATTGAAGAGTCTCCTGAGCTGCAGAAAACAAGACGAGGACCAACTGTGTTAACGTGCTTGTTCAAGCTGAGGTGGTTATCAAAGATGACTCCAAGAGTTTTGCCTTCATGTCATTCGCTTCTGTACCTTAGGAACAAAGGGAAGTCCATGTCTGCTGATGAACTGTCAAAGCTCAGCTCCTCGGGCTCCGATAGCTCCTCTTCTGCAAATGAGGTACCGTATAATTGTCTGTGTATTATTACTTAAATAACTCCCAAGAATCCCAACTGTTGTCTCTTGTCTTACATTTTGTAGCGTACTCCATAAGGCGGACTTGTTAGTTTTCAAACGGTTACGATGTATGAAGCGCTGTTGTCATTGTGTGTACGATAATGTTACATCCTGCTGTTGACAAACCCGTGACTTGAAGGCTCCGGAGACCTTGAACAATGAAGGTCTCCCGGCCTGTGCCTCATGACCTTTCCTGGCCCAATCAGGTCAGGGTGCGCCTTCGCAAGCGGCCCAAGCGCAAGCGCCGCTTAGCCTACGGCCGCAGTGGGTTGATGTTTAACTTTGGGGGCTCAAAGGAGAGTGAGTTCTGGAGCTTTCCTCTGCCTCCCATCAGCCCTCAGGGGCCCAGACTGAAGACGTCGGCCAGTAGCGCGGACGTCCGCGTCCACAGACCCCAGGTCCAGGTATTGACCGGAGGGGGGAATCTCGGATCGACCGAAGCTGTCCTCTGCATGCAGGCCTTGCATGTGTGTCCTCGTCTTATGTCCCAAACAAATGTGCCGGGCTTTCCAGCTTCTGCTCGGCAGCCCGGGACTCTCGAGAAACCGAACTGTGACTTCATCTGAAAATGGGCTGGTAGCAGAGAGAAACAAAAACACCAACGCGTGTTATAGCTCTTTTCCACAGCTCATTTCTGACCTTTCTGCTCAGTTCATCCTAATAGGTCTTAGGTCAGTAGGTACAGTATGTGTTGCTGTTATATCAATGTGCTTTGGATCACCTCAGAAATAAGACAGGGTTTTTGTTCGTTGTGGTTACAAAATTTTCAGCTAATTATTATACATTCACTCATACTATGGTGTTGTGAATTTGTGCCTAGGTGATAATACTAGATGTATTACCCTTTGCCCTCTTGTCTGTGGATTTAAGTCGCCGGTTAACACGGACCTTAAATAGAGGCTGAGCTCTATTCTGTCTCCATCCCTCATATAGAGGCTGGAGGGTGAGAAACCATTATTACCTCCCTCGCTGTTCCACGATAGTCTTACTATCTTTTCACGTACCAGTGTTCTGTTTATGTCTTATGGTGACACTCAGGTTCTTATCTAGGATTTTAAGATTGCTAGGAAATCAGTTTGCCGGGGTAATACGGTGAGATAGTTCACTCTGGTGAGAGACTTAGTCTACAGAAGAGTTTGGATCAGTAGCTAAAGGTTAACAAAACACAGAACAAGAAATTTGAATCAGGACCGCGTTTTCTCCAGGCCAAGGAGCGGGTGTTGTACGACAGCGCAGGTCTGGACGTGGTGAAAATCAGGTGAACGCTCTTATAAAATGTGAACAAATGAACAGGTTAAACGGCAGAGGTGTCAAACTCAAGGGACGAAAACGAAACGAAACGAAACATCCGAGGACAACATGCCAGACATGCCCGGAAGTGACCTCATCATGTGAGATCATGAACAACATGTGGGCCTAATTTGGACATGATCCTGTGTTGCATAAGCTGTATGGATATTTTAAGTCATCATTTGTCATGAAATCGCGTGATTAAGAGTTATATTAATTGACTCGACTTGACTTGACTTGCCTTCAAAGCCTATATATACACACACATCTTGTGAGGGTTGAACAGTTTTGGGGGGAGATTTCTGAGACGTGGACGTAGACTGTACCAGTAGCTGTATTTTTTTAGCAGCTTGGTTCAAAGAAACCATGTCAGGTCGAAGATCTCTGGAGACAATGTTCCTCGTATTTCTCATCTGTAATGACTGCAAAAAAAGAAAACATTGTGTAACAACTGAGGTAATATTCTCTTATTTCGTATTCTGTGTTTTGTTAACCTTTAAGCTACTGGGCTGAAGTCTTTTTAGGACTATCTCACCGTATTACCCCGGCAAATTGATTTCCTAGCATATCTTAAAATCCCAGATAAGAACCTTGGTGTCATCACAACACATAAACAGAACACTGGTACGTGAAAATATAGTAAGACTGTCTGGAACACAGAGGGAGGTAATAAGGGTTTCTCACCCTCCAGCCTCTATATGAGGGATGGAGACAGAAATTGGGTTCAGCCTCTATTTAAAGTCAGCGTTAGCCGGTGACTTAAATCCACAGACAGGAGGGCAAAGGGTAATACATCTAGTATTATCACCTAGGCACAAATTCACAACAATTATGTCGAACAAGTGAACTTGGGACCTCTGAATTAAATTATGGGTCAGTGCCAAACATAATGCTTACTAACATGGGTGTATCCTTATTTTGGATAATACTGTCCCACTCGCCAACAGAGTGGCACAGTGTTAATAAGAATGAATTTTGGACGTATAGGTTGTGATGTTATGTCGTTGACAGCGGAAAAAGGTCAAAGTTACAGCGTGGTGGTGAATGAGAGTGTAGCTTTGCATGATGCTGTAACAAATGGTGAGCCAGGCCAGACTTGTGCTTCCGATACAAACCTTCACTGCCATTCGCTTGGCTGTTATGCTTGTAACATGCGACCCTGTTCGGTGGTGGGAGAGCTACGGGATTCCTTACGGAGGAGACATGTTTGTGGTCATTGCACGAGAATGTGGTGTTTGAAAGAGGATTTCTGTTACTTTGGGATGTGGGCAGACATATGATGGCGTTGTATCAGAAGGGTGCTTTTGGTTTTCTGTGACTGTACAAACTTTTTCCACACTCGGTTGCTGTTAGTTTTGCCTCACAGCATATTTATGTGTCCTGAAGTTACAGATGCGCAACGAACCAGATGCGTCTAGGTTCAGCCTCCCTGTCAAGAGCACCAATGAGAGTTCAGGTCACAGGGATTCTAACCAATTACAACCAACCACACCCGAGAGGTAAATCCCTTTATCTAATTGAGGATTAGGATTAATTAAACAACATTTTGAGTTTAGACCTTAAATTGAGTTTGCTTCTTTTTTCTCATGGAACTTGCATCATGTAGTAGTTATGGTTCTGTATGGGATTTATAAGGATTGTATTTTCTACAGACTTTGGTTCCTCAGTAGAATAATGAAGAAGCGGACACCCAGAGATTCACCAACCACTGCGTCAGAAAGTAAGCTCATGAAGTTATTCCCCACATTTATAACCTATAAATCTGAACAGTGCTGAATGTTGTATGGATAACACTAGCATGCTCTCTACTGCCATCTAGTGGCTCACAGTTTTGATACAACTTTTGGTACCACTTTATTTGAAGGGATGTGGACGGGACTGACATGACACTGTCATAACCATGACATGAGACCTGTCATGAACATGACGCATCTTTATGAATGTCGGTCAGTTACGTCATTTCTAATGCAAAGTTGACATTGTTTGGGATGTCTTTGTTATGACAACTCGACATTGTTGACTAAGTACCTTGTTGACTACCTTGACTACCTCCAAATAAAGTGTTACCAAACTTCTTAGATGGTGTAGATGTTAAAAGGAGATTAGATACATTTTAAGATCTTAAGAAAAAAAAACCCTACGAAATAAACAAATATTCCCTAGGCTCATTTTTGATGAAACGCTCCAAAACATCAACAACAGAAGCAATGGCTGTCACGTTGTAGATGTAGATGTTTTTAACACCTGTCCTCCGGTTTGCTTTCAGCCACCTTGTCCACTTACTCCCCGCATCCCTACCGCTCGCCGAGCCAAAACAGCGGGAGGGCGAGACGTAACCCCACCATTCGGATCAGCCGGGCCACGCGGGATTACCGTGGGAACAATTCTCTGGACCGAGAGATCACCGACACCAAGGAGCTGTGGCACCTGGACGAGTTCCTGGGCAATCAGGTGAGGTTGTTGCATCAGGAGCAGGCGAAGGTAGTACTGCAGTAAGCTTACTCACTTAGGAGGTTACCTGTTATAAACCCCTCGCGTTTACTTATTTACTTATCTTCTCATATAAGCCGGGTATTTGAATATGCGTAGGGTTTTTTTGTCTGGAATTTGCATACAAATGACCAAACAAACATACATTTTAGGCAAAGAGGATTGTTGTTTTTTTTGGTTTGTTTGTTTTAGATGTTATCAAGCAAAGACTTTTGGTACAAAATCTATATATTAATACAAAATAATTGATAGCACAAAACCTAAAACTATACTGTGGTACTTAAACCATAGTAGGAACCTTTTAAACCATAGTAGTTACTTTTTAAACCATAGTTCTTAAATCCTTGGCTGACAAAATTGATTATACTTATACTTTACAGACTGTAGAACTATTTAATGGATTCTAATGATTTTTCTTTCACTGGATTCATAACATTTTGGAAATTAACTCTTCAAGTTTACTGTATAGACAAACATTTTTTTGGAACCAGTCGCAACATTTCTCATGTGTCTCTCGTCTCTGTTCTCAGGTCAACGAGCTGCGGACCAGGATCAAAGAGCTGTCGGGGACAGAGAGCATCTTCCTCACCGCCACCATGCAGTTCAGAGACACCATAAAAAGCATGTACTCTGTCCCGGTCAGTTCAGTTTCTCTCTCTGTACGAGAACGTTTGTGTACAGTATCTAACGTTATTATCGTATATGAGATGGAAGTGATATACCGAGGCTGAGGTCTTTACTTAAGGAACTTTCATTTAAGTATTTTTGCCCTTTCTGATTGGCTCTCACTTGCAGACTTGCGTCTTTTGTCAGAGCTCTGTGACCTTGCTTTTTTTTTACTATTGGTTGCATAAAGAGATGAAGGAATTTACATTTGTAGGATTTAGGTCACGCTGTTATCCTCAGAAAATAAGAATGTCTGCCTCCAGGACGCTTCGACAAAACACCTGGCTGTTAATAGATAATATTAGCGCAGCCAAATATGGACACTTTCTACCAAAAATAGATCAACAGTGATCAATCAACAGAGGATATCATTTATCCTATACTGTTTTCATTTAAGTTTCTCATAAATTATATACATATCTGGTTGTCTTTACATGTCTAAATATCTCTGTATACTTATCGACCACCTTTCAGTAGAGGTCAGCTCATAAAAATGTACATTAAAAGACCAGAAACGGCATCAGTGTGCTATTATAACCTTATTTTACTGATGCACATCCTATGTCACTCCGGTTAAGACAATCAGCTATGTGGCTCAAAAAAAAAAAAGGAGACAAATCAAGAGAATTGAGGATTACGGAGATACTAACTCTACCTTCCTAAACCTTAGTAAACCTTTTGTGACCCACAGAAGCCCAAAATTGGCTACAAGGACCTGATGAAAGGCTACGAGAACAAAGTCAGCAGTCTGGCGGGGTCCAAGCAGAAGACCGAGGTCACGCTGGTTGTTAACCTGTTCCAGTCCGTGCTGGATGGCTTCATCAGGGGCGAGATCAAGCGACAGGAGGCCGAACCAGTCAAGGTAGGTGGGAGAATTTCATCTAGTTTCATATAAAACTATGTACGCGCCGCAGAATGTAGTTTTAGGAATTAATTTTGAATGTCTGACATGTCAAAACAGATCTGATATAGCTTTTAAGCGTCCCGGGTGGATAATTGGGACCTTGGAACCCTGTCTGAAAGTAAAAAGAAGCACATTCTTTCCGTTCTGGAATGTACAGCCTACCTTCACACCGGGTTTGCTCACGAGAGCTCGTGTTTGGCTTCGAAAGATTATTTCTTGTATATGTGGTGAGGTTTTAAATAAGCATGAAATAAGTGCTGTATTTGCACAATATTATTATACAAGGCATTCTTCTTCTTGAATCTTCACTATGCAACTTTAAAGTATTGATGTTTTTTGGGAAATTGCTAGCTACAAAACCAACAGTTTCCTCTCCAACTTCTTCCAGTCCACCAAGAAAACTAAGAAGAGGAGAAAAAAGGACAAATGTGTAAGTTAAACTGACCCCGAGTGAACTCTGAACTTACTCTGAATCCAGGCAAGCCATCTCATCGCGCTGCCGTCTCTCATTTAATCTGTTACACATCCACAGCCAGAAGGCCCTCTGGATCACATGTTCAGCACATACCAGGTGAACATCATGCAGTCGTGTGACTTGTGTGGGTCCTACATCTGGGGAATGGAGAAGGCCTACATGTGCAGTGGTGAGTTCGCGGCTCGCAGTCCCGCGTGATGCAGCCAACACGCTGTGGCGCTTGTGTTTTGGCGTTAGGCTGTTGGTCTCACCCCCTGCTTCTCGTTTTCAGCTTGCAAGCTAATATGCCACAAAAAATGCCTCACCAAAGTCATCACGGATTGCTCGACACGGTGCGCCAGGAAGGTAGGATCGGTGTTTTCAAATACCGTGGCGGGATTGAGTCGTATACCTTTAATAATAATCTAGAAATCTAATGTGGTGTTGTCACTTTCTCTCTCTCTCTCTCGCTCGCTCGCTCGCTCTCTCGTCTGTGTGTGTCTGTGTGAGACAGGATGACAACATGCCAGGCTCCCTTCACTTTGGGGTGCAGGTGTGTGTCCTCACCAACAAGGCCAACCCGGTGCCCCAGGTGGTGGAGATGTTGCTGATGCACGTGGAGATGAACGGCCTCTACACAGAGGGCATCTATCGCAAGTCAGGCTCCGCCTGTCGAGCTCGGGAGCTACACCAGATACTGGAAACAAGTAAGACGCCCCCCCCCCTCCTACAGATGTCTGGTCGTGTGCCACGGAGGGCCGAGATTATGGAGGTTTTTGTTGATTAGTTCTGCCTGTCTGGTTGAAGGTGTGGTACTAACTGAAATCTGGGGTGGACAAGGGGGCCTCGGGGCCTAGGGCTAGAAAGGTCGTCCCCCAAGGGTAGAAGGTCCTGGGTTTGATCCCCTGTGTGGACCTGTCGAAGTATCCTTGAGCAAGGCACTTAACCCCTACCTGCTCCAGGGGGATTTGGAGGAATGTTTCTCACTCGTTGTAAGTCGTTCTGGATAAGAGCGTCAGCTAAATGCTGAATGTAAATCACCTGGTGTAGTCATGAAATGAAACCCTGCATACTCTTGGCCCTCCATGGCACATGATTGGACACCGCTGCCTTATGGCCATTTTAGACGAGCAGAAAGACTTGAACATGAAGAACACCAAATAAAAAGGTAAAACACCTCAACAGTCAAACTAATGTACAGAGTCGCGTAGAACATGACGTGGCGTGTCTCGTGTTATGAAGGGGCATCAGTGGGGTGCGCTGTGTCAGTCACAACAGTTGAAAAAAACGTTGGCGCATCTCATGTTTCCGTTCTGTTCTGTGTCCTCAGGTCCCGAGGCGGCATGTCTAGAGAACTACCCCATCCACACCATCACAGGCCTGGTCAAACGTTGGCTACGAGAGCTGCCTGATCCTCTCATGACCTTCACCCTCTACAATGACTTCCTGCAAGCTGCAGGTGAGTAAATGTTGACCGTATTTTTATTTATCTATTTAAACTAGGAAAAGGTCTGGTGGACATGCTGACACTTCTTCAGCAATCTCCTGACTCACGTTCACACGTTCCTGATGAATGGGCTTATTCATGGCGTCAAGGTAACAGGTAGTACTACACAAAAACAGAATCAGGGGGTTAGATAAGTGATAGTTCACGATAACCAACTTAATGGAGATGTGTGAGATGCCTTGCTTAAGAGCAAATTGGTAGTTGGTGAGAGAAATTGCAACACTACTCCTTTGTCCTGTCCAGACTTTTCCAACCAGTCTAGGATTTGAATCTATAACTTTCTAGGCAGAAGCGTTATTCTTGAATTTATTTCTGTAAGATCGCCCTCTAGTGTTAGTGAGGTGAACTACACTAACAAACCAAAACAAGAAGTTCCAAGGCACAATCAAAACGGAGAGAGAGGGGAAGCTTTCAGACCGTCACCATTATACTGTATCTTACAATACAATGTGGTAATTCGACTTTTTATATGATTTTAACATAGTACAGATAGCACCTTTAACATTTGAAGAGTGCCTGATTTGGTTAGATTTTGACAACTTTTTTGAAAGTAAAAATTTTGTGTCTTTCTTTTTTTTTCCCACACACAGAGTTGCCAGAAAAAAACGAGCGAATGAGAGCCATCTACCAAAAGGTTGACGAACTTCCCCCTGCTAACTACAACACACTGGAGCGGCTCATCTTTCATCTTGTCAAGTAGGGAGATTGTTATTATTCCTTCCTGCTCTTCTACTTACCCACAGCTGTCTTTCATGTTGCCAAAACAAAAGGCACACTGAAAGACCCGTGCATTTCCTATTGCAGTATGTAATTCGGTTATCATGTAATTTCCCCAACAGGGACGAATAAACATCTTATCATCTAATTTTATCTTTCATTAGAGTGATAAAAGTCATGTGAGGTCCTGATGAGAGTGTGTCTTTCTAGAGTTGCCAAGGAAGAAGAGCACAACAGGATGTCCCCGAACTCCCTCGCTATTGTGTTTGCCCCGTGCGTGCTGCGCTCCCCCGACACCAACGACCCCTTCCTCGGCATGAAGGACGTGTCCAAAACTACACTGTGAGGAACCGCACCGCACACACCTTTATCTCTATAGCTTCCAGACCAGCAGTGCAGTTTTTGTGTCATATTTCCCCCGTTGTGAAAGTCCCAGGATCAAAACGGATATTCTGTTTTGGATACAGGCGTTCCCATGTATACACACAGAGTTCCATGGAGGTGTATTAACACACCGGCATTGACATTGTTGTCTGCAGGTGCTTGGAGATCCTGATCAGTGAGCAGTTCAGACGCTACACGGAGAAAATGCAGAACATCCAACAGCTGGAATATGCAGAGGCCCTGGCCGTCAACCAGCTCAAATTGAAGAGGCAGAACACGGTTAGGAAATACATGCAACGGCAAAGGAAGATGCAGCACTGCATGAAACACCTGGGTCACATTTGCTAATAATTTATAACGCTTGTTTTAACCTGGTTAGAATGCCAGCTGCGTGTGGTTAAATGCATCACAACACTTTGGATAGTGTCTGAGTGGTTTTCAATCATTTCCAAGTTTTTCAATCATCTCACAAATGGATACTATGTTAACTTTCAAAGGCTTTCCTGGTTGTCTAAACTTTCTAGCTCTTATTGCTTTGCCCTATGACACACATTCCTCCCTTCTGGTACTCCAAGAATGATAAAAGAAACACCAGAAATGTTATGAAAGGTTTAATTCCAAGTTGATTTATATCTGTTTTGGAAAATAAATTCTTAGTTGCTCAATTAAAAAAAAAAGAAAAAAAAAAAGAGTTAATTACATCCTCTAAAATGTTGCTAATTTGCACATGAAGGGCTCAAGATAACTAATAGTAATAAATAAACAATATTCAATAACATTCAACATGTCATTTTGTCAAGGTAGGTTTTCAACGAGTTATCATTATTTCATTTTGGAATTAAACTTTTCATTTGCAAATAGTATTTTGTATAAATAGTAAATTGTATTTTCCCAGGTTTGATGTAGAGCCAAAGTGTTCATTTAGTGACTGGAAAACAGCACTCCAACCCCCTTCTCTGTTCTCTGTGTAGATCATTGAGAAACCGTCAAAGTTGGATGTTCCTGAGGAAACAGACTATGACAATGAATTAGAGATTTCCCTCATGGAGAGAATCAAGTCCATCAAGCAGGAGAAGTGAGTTGAAAATATAAAACGGTTTCCTTTTTCCCGGGCCTGTTGGAATGTGCTCAATGCGCTCTGTGTAACACGGGCTACGATAATAGTATCTTGGTTTGTTTCTTCCAGGGAAGACTTGGCCTATCGGTTGCCTGAGCTGGAGCAAGAGAATTCTGATGACAATCTGGACTCTGCATCGTCCATGAGCTCAGATAGTCTTTCGGAAGACCGCTTAGGGAGCCTTGACTCGGAAGGTCAGTAGAGAGGTAAGGCATTTTCACCTTCCTCTGGGTTTAAAAAAGCAGCAGATTTTTTATTTATTTTTGTTTGCCTATGATTTCTGTATTAAAGATGCCCTGCGCAATTTCTGTATAATTTCAGCCTACAGTTGTTAAAATAACGCTTTTGAGCAGTGGTGGGTCCCCGTCAAGTGCTTGTTGCAGTCAGTGCATGTGCATGTGCATGTGGAGTGTCAACGGACTGACCTATGAATGTACAGAATGTAGAGGAAACGGTTACCTAAATCTTACACTGGTAATCTAGAGATTCTGTTGCAGAATGAGGTAAAACTGTGATTCAGTTCACAGATTATATATTTAAGAACTATATTTTGACCATCCAGGACTAAGACAAGAGGTTTACAAAATACTGACATATTTGCCAAAATCCCGTTCAGCCTCTTTAAGATTTATTGGTTACAATTACGAATTAACCTAATCTGAAGTTCCTCTACCAGGAAAGGTGTCCATGCAGCTGAACACCCAGAAGCCTGACTGCCCACGTAAACCCACTGACTTGGCACAGAGAGTTAAGGATTTGATGAGCCAGACAGACGAGCGGAGAGAGTGGACACCAGCTGAGAGGCAGCAAGGATGTCGGTCAGACGTCACCCAGATGTTACCCAGTCCCTGTGCTCCATCCCTGGCCAAGTTAACCCCTCAAACTCTTCCACAACCAACAAGCCCCAACTCACCAATCAAGAGCTTGAACGGGAGCTTTGATGACCTGGACATCCCTTTCATTGATGAGGACGTCTAATACAAGTATAGACCTCAGAGGAGTACTTGAGAACAACATTGGGCATCAGTTGAAAGAACTGGAACGATCTCAAGTATGGGTAATTAGAGGAACTTTATTATGGCAACAAGAACCGTGCACTTTTTTTTTGTCAACATCCTCTTTTGTCATGATCAAAGCTGCTGTGGAAATAAGAGTGCCTCAAGGATTTATGTGTATTTAATTAGAAATTGTGTAGACTCTTCCTTCAGTATTTTTGATGTATCTGGAGAAAAAGCAAACAGCTAAGACTGTCTCCTTTTGCCAATATAATGTATGTGATTTTAGACATATCCCATAAATGTACATATCTTATAAGTATTTTGGACTAGTTTTTGTGAAGATTCTGTGGCAAGCTGTGTGTGTCTCATCTGAAGACATTACAGGACAATATGACAAGGAGCAAATCATGTATCTCTTGTATGACATTACATGTGCCTTGTTTCAATTTATTGATAATGTACATCCTTCAATATGTGTCACCACTAATGTTACTAGTGGGCGGGGACGTTCATGTACTTTGTGGAAATAATGTTGCCTTTTATGATTATGCAAAAAAAGCTCTATGTTTGCACATAAAGTGTTTGATATATAGTCAGCCTTGTGACATTGTATTTTGGGCTATTATTGGGTGTTTTTTTTCGCTTAGGGATGTATCTGAGATCTATCGTTTTATTCCTTGCCGTTCATTGTCTTGTGGAATATATTGATGGACTTGTAGCGTAAGTTGTCTTCCTTGCTGCTTTTTTGCTCTGTCATATGTCCATCACAAAGCTGTGTAGTTACCGCTTGTAAACCTTTTCTATGCATGTCATTTGTTTTTAGCGATGTGTACATTTTCTAACGGCTTGTGTTTGACAGACTTTGACATCTGCAGAGTTTGACCTGTCTCAAACTGAAATAAACCGACCATAATTACTTTTAATATGTTCTCCTGCTTGTGCGGCATTGTGTGGCAATACGTTTTATATCTCACCTTTCACATAGTGATTATGATGGTAGTAGGACTACAAATAAAAGGCTACAAAAAAAGCTTCAACTAGGAAAGCAACAAGTTTTATTCTCTCAAAAAACACAACACAGCAATCCATGTTAAGTAATTTGACATGTTTATAATAGTAGCCCTTCAAAAGTCTGGCTACCTTTTAAATATTGCTCGCCCCGGTTACTGCACGGTGAGGTCGAAGGTGGCGAACATCTTGTACATTTTTCACAACAGCGGCTCACCTAATAAGGGCTTTCCGCTTTGTTCCACCAAACCCGCGGCGATGCTCGCGAATAACATTTTGGGGATCAATAGTACAAACGTCTTACTTAACCAATCAAACGCACGGTTTCAACTTCCTCCCACTCGCACTTACCAATCAGAGAGAGACCTTGCGCCGGAGGGGCGGGTTACTATTTAGTTCAGGAAGACGGGCCGAAGTGAGGTGGGGATGGGAAATCATCATTTAGTTTGCTCGCTAGTAGCAGGAGCTCAACAGCGAGGTGGCGAGATCACAAACCACTAGATTGTTTCTGGTCGATATAACGATGCCCCTCTAAAACCAAGAATGGACATAAGTTAACAATGACGGGGGAGAAAAAGAAGAAAAAGCGGCTGAACCGCAGCATTCTTCTTGCAAAGAAAATTATAATAAAAGATGGAGGCAGTGTGAGTTAAATATTTATTTATCTTCGTTAGCTCGACAGCAGGCTCAATTGGCTTTTAGTTATTAAAGTTAGCCAGCTGTGTTTTTTATTCTGAAACTAGAGCTGGTGTCTGTAATGTTTCTCCTAGCTTTGTTGGTTTGCCATAGCGGATAACGTTAACCGCTAGCTGGCTAGTAAAGCGACCATCTCTAGCTAGCTGGCTACCTCAACAAGCAGAAAAAGAGCTAGCTCTGTGCTGCGTTCCAGTCATGTGGGAAAGTCGGTGCTTGTCAGGTGTGAGGTGGGAACTACAACCACTGTGCGTTCCAGTGGTCCAGCTCGATGCCCACAACAAGCTGATGTTTCATGGGCTGGTTACTTAACATTTCATATGTATGTTCGGCCAAGCACCGTCTATGTGTTTTAAAAATGTAAAGTTATCCAGTACTGCAAATCGAACTTGGATCTATTCTAAAGATTGTACACATGTTTAAAGTAATGCAGTGTTGATGGGACGTCAGAAAACTGCATCTCGGTGAAGTCGGGATTGGGAAACATTGACCGAGTTTCCTAGTTGGAATTCCGACTTGAATTGCCGTTCCATTGCATTATTGCAAGTACGAGGTCGGAATTTCCGACGTTACGACATGACTGGAACGCAACATTAGCTAACGATAGCGGCCTAAGCGTTTACACGTCAGCTCAGCTCAGGTAACGCTAGCTGGTTAACGTTAGCTATGGTTTTAAAATACCCACTATTTCCTAAACATGTTTAACCTCGGCTAACTCACCCTAGATAGCGTTTGACAAAAGAAGAACCAATCTTGTTTGGTCACACATTTCTAACCAGAAGGGTGTTGACAATGCAACAGTTTAAGAGGCAGCTAACGTTAGCTCACTAGCATATGTGTTTATTTGAAATGGATCGTATTACAATAAATAAGTGGTGCCTTTAGTGTTTACTACCATACAGCTTGAACAGTGCACGAGCTAAGTCGGCTAATGTTATTATGGTTATTTAGTCAAAGTGAAACTACCGTTAACGTTACTCTATCGTGTTACGGGAACTTCCCAGGCATTACATCTATGTTAGGTAGCGTTAACAGCAAAGTTGTCCACAGCCTGACGGTCACATCAACAATCCAAATAAAAATTAATGCATTGACGGTCCCAGCTTAAACTGGAATTAGATAAACAACTTGGCTAGTTGGTAAATATTAGTTGTCTAGAATATGATGTATGATGTTTGGTTACATATTAGTCAGGGCCTTTGGTTGGTGCCACCTTTTTCCTGGTTCATTGACAATTGTAGTCGTTTTTGCTAGGGATATTTAAACCTTTCTTTGGTCTGAGATATTTTCAAACCCCATTAGAAAGCATTACAATTTCCTGCTAAAATGGATGGAAAACAGAGCTATCAGCCAAAACACAGTTGGCGTGATTTTGATAACGGCTACTGTGGATTTTACTACAGATGTTTAAGTCGTAATTGTCTCTAAGTGTAGGCTGTGTTGGACTGTCGACTAAAAGGTGGGTCTGGTGAAACATGTTTATGAATGCCATGAAGCTTTAGTGCTAGTTATACAATGAGCAGGCTAGTTATGTCAAGCATTTGTTGGAATTGCTGGAATTCCATCAAATAAAATGTATGAAGACGTACAAACTTGTAATCTTAATTGTTTGAAACAAGGCAAACATGTTATTTTTGGCTGGACTTGGCTGACTGACTGACTGATGAAGTTACACCATTGGTCAGCTGAGTGTTGGAGTGTCTCCATTGGCTGTGGCTCTTTCAAAATGAATCTGCACAACAATTTCACACAATGAGTATGTTTACAGGACCACGACAAGCCAGATTATTCAGAATTGTCATTTTATGCCAATAATATGATAATTCCATACATGTGTAGTTAGTAATGCGATTACTCAATAGGCGCATCTACATGATTGTTGTTTCCTGAGGTAAATCGTTTAGTCATGTGCATTGTAAAATCAAAGCAGGTGTAGACGACCATCCACCTGACATGCGCAGTTTCCAAAAACCACAAGAAAGCCAAGTAAAGCGTTCACATGCATCAAAGAATAGAGGGATTGGGCAAAAATCCAGGGGTCTTTATCGTGTTCTGATTATGGCAATTAAGACCATACCCCGATTTTGGAAATAGGATAAAGGCGTTCACGTGACTATTTTAATAATCGCATTATTACCATTATCAGATTATGATCGGCGTATCTGTGTGCATGTAAACACACTCATTGACCATACATGGTCCAGCTATATACTAGGTTTTGACCTAGTCTTGTTTGACACCACAAGGCCATCCACCAATGAAGGTCTTGGTGCCTGTAAATTACAGTCATAATGTTACCTGTTCTGACAAGGCCTTTAGTTCATATCAGTATTGTTGCTCCACTGTGTTTCTGTAGCCAGGTCTGACCGCTGAACTATTAAGATTTTACTTCCAACACCTAGCCCTCAATCCAATCAGTGAACATAATGAGTCTCAGTTCATTCTATAAAATGAGAAGAGTGGTCAAGCACAGTCTTAATGTATAAAACAACATCATGTCAACAGCAAGGAAATTGCAACACGCATGAAATGAGATACAAAGGAACTAGTGGGTTCCTCATTTTTGCGGAGTAGCAGGTGGTGTGATCATAGCTGTAACGGAACAAAACAAAAAAAAGGGGGGGAGGGTGTTTGATCAGATTTGCCATCCGCGCCTCCAGTGATAACCTGTCTGACTCGGATGTTGCACTTAGGCCCGTGGTCCATTTCCCATGATGCTATGAGCCGTTCCGCACGGGGAAATAACAAACCACATGAGCTAGTCACTAGCTGCTAGTGTCTTTGCTGAGCTGTCCCTGGCCTACTTTACAGTCAACGCAGTTTTCACACCTAGTCTTCCTTCCTGCTAAGGTTCCCGCTCAACAGCTACAGCTCGCTCCATCACTCTTCTGTCACCCTATAGTCTTGTATGGATTTTGTTGCGCTGCGGTGGAGTGCCTGCCTCTCTTGGGAGTAGGCTTCATGAGATGGAAAGGACGACAATTTTGTTTTATTCATTACACAGATTTAGGCCTGCATGTTGGGTGACCTAGTAAACTTGGCTGTGGCATGGAATTATTATTGGCCTACACAAGAGGTTGAGTTATTTGGTTGTAGGCCACTAAAATTTAAAATGAGAAACAGTCCTTGTATCACTAGTATGCCTGGAACGCCTCTTAAGTGGTTCTTTAAATAATTCACTGCTAATTTCTGAATGTACCTATAAAAGGTTGCACCTATAAAATGCTATACTTAACAATACCGGTATCTGCATCTCTTGCTGAACTGAACCCTCTTCTCTTATCTTGCATTGTTTTAAACTCTGATTTATCTTTTCTTCTCACGCTGGGTTGCATTAAATTGGAAGCTAATATGAATTTGTTATTCTGTAAAGACGGATCACAGTAATTGGATCGGTGTCTTGTTAAGATTTAATCCCTTATTGCCAACTCAGCAGTGTTGATTGAAATTTGCCTTAGTGCAGATCAAGATAAAAAACCCAAAACGGCTGAAATGTATACCCACTATCCACAATGACGGCAAGTCTAAAAGTGACTACTACTCGCAATCAAACCAAAAGTCCAGGAAAAAATACAACAAACCAAATCACTTATATACCACTTTATACGCCTCAGAGAATACATTTTTATTTTTGTCCATTGTCTGGTTTGGGCAGTGGGCTACCCTAGGTAGTCAGGTGATGCAGATTTGAGGTATAATCAGATGAATGTTGTCTGTGGAATTGATTCGAGTTTACTGTATCCCCCAGACAATCAGCCTGTTGTTTGTGTTGCCATTAGACACTTTATGTGGCGAGAGAGATTTGTATAGCCTCTCAGCTAACTGCTCTCTTTCTCCCCCTCTGTCTCTCTCTCTCTCTGTCATTCTGTCTATCTCTCCCTCTCCCAAATCTAGCCTCAGGGAATTGGTGAGCCTAGTGTTTACCATGCTGTGGTGGTCATCTTCCTGGAGTTCTTTGCATGGGGTCTCCTCACCACCCCGATGCTCACGGTAAGCCTACTAGAACCCAACTCATTGCCCATAAATGCCCCAAACACATACTTAAGTACCAGTGGCATAACTATTTGTAATGTATTCATATGCCTATCTCTCTCTTCATTGTAAACGTGGGCAGAGCGTAACATTTCTCATTGACTGGAATCATACAAGGCCCACCGCCCTCTATGAATAATTTAATGGCTAATCAAACGGGCAAGGGCCTGGATGACGCACTCTTGTTTTGTTCATGTTTGTGAGTGTTGGCAGATGCTTTGCCTAGCGCTAATGGACTGGGAAATATGAAAAGGCCATCAAACGGCGTATTGTCTGAGCACCAGTTCTTTGTTGAAAGGCTTATCTGGGGGTCAGTGATTGTGTTGTCAGGGCCACGGCACAGATGTAGGCCAGGCAACCATGGCACTCTCACCTCAATGCACCGCGGTTGCTGTTCGGGGCACATGTTCGCTGCAAGTGAATAGATATCGTCTGAGGGGGGGGTTTGCTCCAAAATAACTCGTATCCGTTCTGTCTCCAATAGGGTTGATAAGCACATGTCTTAAGATGACTCACAACTCTTATTTGTAACCCACGATGTGCTTTACTTTACTGCCGTCAATCATTTTGTCGGCATGGTTTTTTTTAATCTGATGTTAGATATCTCAAGTTGAAAGGAAATGATTTTACTCTGTCCTAACATGATTACTCAAGGAAATGGTGAACAAACATCTGTGAGTCAGATGACGTCTACTAGACGGGCTGACATAGTGCACACTGCGGTAGCCTCTTGTTTGAAGTGGTGGCTGTATGTATGATGGTTAAGCGTTAATTACTGTTGGTTGGTTGCCCTTACGGTCCCTGGGCGGTGGCAGGATTTGCATGTTGGGCTAATCAGAGGGTGCCAGAAGGCAGGAGGGCCTGCTTCACTGCTCCCAATGAGCACACTACTTCATTAGTATCCAGCAGTAACGGCACTCGCCAATACTGTTCCTGCCGCTGCATTCAAATTCGAGTAACTGACTCCCAGAGGAAGTGGAGGGGGGGTTACCCCTGTTTGTTGTTCAGGCTCAGCCCAGCTCGGCGTGTCCTAAATTAACCAAAGGGTTGTTCCTTTTGTTGGTGTCAATGACACGTCCGCTCTGCGCTAGCTGCTCACCGATGCCATAGACTTTGAACTGAACCTGGCACTGGTTTCTACACGCGGACGCCCCCACCGTTGCTGTAGGGATTCAAGGACAGCGGCTTGACGTAATGGTAACTGCGTGGACTGAACCTGTCACCATTCACCATTCGGGGAAGGTCTCTAGGCCCACCTCCTGCTCAAACACAATCTGCTGCCTCTGGGCGCTTTAGAAATATCAAGACTATGACGGATATCTTTTAGCTTCCATAGAAATGTTAAAGGAGTTTTAAAAAAAAAAAAAAAAAAAAAACCTACACTGAGCCTTAAGAAATGAGAAGAACCCAGTGGCTCCACTGAAGATGTCACCAAGTGCCAGACGTCTATTACCAGTTATAATGGAGTTTTAATGCGTATTGGTTTGTCGTTCAGCTGCTGAGTCAATGGTCTGTATTACACACCCGTGTTAAAGTGGAGTATTTGTCGATGAAGAATCTCAGCCGATGCAGGATAATGGCTCCATTGTTACTGGCTGCACTGGTAGAGGAAGGGACTGGGAAAGAGCCGATGAGTGATATGCTATTGCACCCTCTTTACCATTTTGACCTGGGCTAATTGTGATAGATGGTATCGCCGCTGTCTGAACTATTGGATATGGAGGTGCGTGCCTGGGTGCACAAAACCTGTTATTTGCTAGATATAACAGTGATAGCGACTTAAGACCAAACCATCACTCACACCCTCAAATCCAATCTTTTCTGACCTTGAGTTCAACCCTGCTGGAGGGAGGGCTCTATTGACACCGCTTAGAGGAAGCTGTGTGGTAACAGAGGACAGAGGAGCGTAACCCTTCACACTGCATCTTTAGGTTGTGGATTTTAAAAGTGACCAATACAATTCATCCTCCATCAACATTTCCCAGTAGGGCTGGGAGTGGGAGGCATACCATATTTTAAAATGTATTAGTTTGGTTTTTTTATAATACCACTGCCAACACTATTGTTTTATCTACTCGATGTACAAAATACTCATAGCAACAGCATCATAAAGTATCTGCGATGGAAATTGGTTAAGATCAAAGCATTTTGAATCGAAGTCCTTGCGTGACATTTTCACTGCGCATGTCAGCATGTAGTTACTATAGGATGAACCGAATACAATCGGATAAGATTACATTATGGAAACAAGAAACATTGTTGGCAAGCACTTTTGCCAGGCCCCCGCTTTAGTACTGACATGTTTAGTCACACGCGGCGCCATGATCTGTCATCTGTCATTTAGTCACGATCGGCGTGTTAGTGTTCATGTAAACGCTCTCGCTGACCGTACAAGGTCCAGCTATACAGTATACTAGGTTTTGACCTAGTCTTGTTCATGTGTAATGTGCAACAAACGTTTGCAGCCTACAGTCTTCCCCCAGCACGTGTCTTCGTTGCAGTCCTTGGTTTACTCTCGTTATCTCCACTCTGAAGGGCATTATTCGCTATATAAGTAGGTTTGTTTACGCTCTGGTCAGACCCGCTTGCTTCAGTTCCACGGCTATAGTTCGCCTAACATTGAGGAGAAGAAGTAAACCAGTCGCTGTAGGTCGTTGCATGAACTGTGTCCCGGTGTCTGTGGATAAAATGGCTTCACAATGTATTATCTGTGTTTGTTCCCTAGGTGTTGCACCAGACATTCCCCCAACACACATTCCTGATGAATGGACTTATTCATGGTGTCAAGGTAAGAGATAGCACCACACACAAGCAGAATCAGGCGCTTGGATAAAGTGGTGTCCCGTGATCCCCCATCATCTCACTGGCGATCTACATGCTTTCTATATGTTTATCTAGGTACCCAATATCATATTTACCTGATTGAAACCCTCTACCAAAGCTGATATTTTAATTTGTATCGGTCAAACTTAAATCGTTTTAAACTGCACAGTCGGCGGGCAATCTGTAGTCCTTTGTTTATGCACAATGTGTGGTCATTCAAAAGTATAACAACTCGACCAGCTCATTTTTTATGAAAAAAAGTGCCACCATGGATGTTTGGGACCCACCACACGCTCCTCACTTAGTGCAGCAATGCGTTTGGTTTAGCGTTTGGGACAAAGTAGCTGTCGTCGTGTGATATCCTTCTTCACTACTGCATGCCAGCGCCGCTCTTATTTACCTAAGGAAGAATTGCTGAGCGCATATGTTCTTATTCAGCGACGCCCTGCTTTTCACTAATTCAGTTACGCACATTCACACCTGGGAGCTGCCCAGTACAACCAGAGTCTTCAATTGTTGGCCATTGAGCAACTTCTGCTGGAGCACTTGGGAGTTTAATCTAATCTAATCGTACATGCCTTGCTCAAAGGAATCTTGGCGATAGTTGTTGAGGGAGGGGAGAGGCCTGCTCATATTTTCCTAGGTAGATTTAAACCAGCAACGCGCAAGCTACCAGCTTGCTCGCTTCTTAAGCCATCAGGCTACCGGTGCTTCCTTAAAGTGATAATCCATAACTTTCCATAGCCGTCGAGAGTTCGAACTACAATTCCCAGAGTTCAGTTCGCTTATTCGTGTCTGTGTACGCCAACGTTCGCGCGCTGTCTTTTCTTTTCTTTTCTTTTCTTTTTGTATGTTTTCCTTCCTTGGGTTGACACACTTGTTTTTTCTTTGGAAGAAAGATACAGTTACAGGTTCAGTTTCCAAAGCCACTTGCCTTTTCTTCGGTTTGTCAGCCATTGTAGCTAATGTGGTGATATCCGTTTATGTAAAAGATGTTACTTGCCAGAACTGTTTTTTTTATATATTTGCTGTGTCACCACCGTCACCCTTGAATTTCCATTCAGTACAAAGGAGAATGCAGATTAAAGGAATCTGCTGGTGTGCTAAGACCCCAGGTTAATTGTTGACGTTGTCTATGTCGTGATGTAAATCAGCCGTGATTTCTGTTCAACTCGCCCCCTCTCACGGTGTACGTGCGTTCCAAAATTGGCCGGTCGGCAATGACATCGACTCTGTGAGCATACGGAGCATCTTGCACCGCGGGGGGGGGGGGGGGTTT
>OMKK01035203.1:0-10046 GCA_900302305.1 Polymixia japonica | reverse complement strand
GAAACAGCTCAAACTAAAATAAACCCCATTCAAAAAAAAAAAAAAAAAAAAAAAAACGTAAAGAAAAAAGTAAAGTAATCCTTTTTTTGATCATTTATAAACCAGGTTTAAATATTTACAGAAACTCAGAGCATTGTAGCATGCCAGCAAGAACCCCAAATATCTGTTCTCTACTTTGTCTGAAATTATCATCATCAAAATCCATAGAGGAACTAAAGCCAAGAGCTACAAGGCAGTTTAGCCATAAGCCAAGGCCAATCAATGTAAAGTAAATATTATTAACTGCAAGCATATGCCACTGATGAAAACTATTGAATTTGAGGTTGATTTGGAAATTGCCAGGGAAATGTTTGGGCACTCAATGAAAGGTACAGATGCTTCCTTTCCACGTTATGCATTTTCATCACAGCAGCGAGAGCACCACTTGTAACTAAGCAGCGCTTGATTAAGGGATACCTTGATATTTTGAAGTTTAGTTGGTTATTTTTCTTTAACAAGCACTTCTACTTTTATTGGAGGGAACATTTTATATATTGGCACAGAAGAACTGTATCTGAAAAGTGTTAACATTCCTAATTCTACTGTGAAAAGAAGAATGAGTAGAGCTAGCTTCAACCTAGCTTGTTAATTTGTAGTTTTACCAATTGATATTAATGCTAATATTCTATCAATTTTCCTCAAAACTCAGGACAACCTTGTAAGCCCTGGGGGTAGCTGTCGTTGCTGTGTTTTCTGTAGCTAGTACTTTGTCAACCACACTTCTGGACTTCAGGGACCTGTGTGTTTGTTTTGCCTGGCCTGGTCCCAGTCATAACCACACTAGCACCGCAGGCCCGACATCAAACAGAGTAGCAGACATTATTTAATTGCCAGACTTAGTGGAAGTAGAAATAAAGACAGAGAAACGGGGAGCGATAAAGAAAGGAGAGGGAGAAAGAGAGAGAGAGAGAGAGAGGAAAAAAAGAGTGGCAGGCAGAGGGAGAGTTGGCTTGCGTCCATTAGCTGACCAATGAGTTCTGCTCCCATCACTCATGTATCAGTAAAACCTCTTTTAATTTGCCAATGCTGTGGCAGTGGGTTCCTTTGTGTTGGAATTGTCCATTGTAGCCCCAAGCAACATTCTTATTTCCATTGTTTTCTTTCTGTAGTCATTGCCATTTTTTCTTTGGTAATTGTGGACAATGAGGGGATGTAGGGAGAGTACTGCGCATTTTGCCACAGAATGACTATGATTTTCCTTTTGAGCAACAGCATTGTCGTGGCGTAGCAGGGCAGAGCTAGGACACAACGCTACGTTTAAAAACTTAAAGAGAAAGTTTAGCCTGGAAGTGAAATGGTCGTACTTTGTTCTAGCGAGACGGCTTCACCTCCAGAGCCTGGAAAGTTGCTTTGATGAAGAACTCGCCGTCATCACTTAAGAGGTCTTGCTCTGTTCGGTGTGCCCCATTTCCGAAAACAAGCGGACGCCGGTCAAATTTGTAGCTACTGTTCAGCCCCGTAACTGACTTGAACGCGAATGGCTCATGAGCTCAGACATCGTGTGGCATCGGTAAAGACACGGGGAAGATAAATCGATGAATGTGATCTAATGTGTCATTTCTCTTCTCTTTCCTCTTCCAGCACCATGGTCCAGTCCCCTCCTCCCCCGCTCGTACGCATCATCAACGGCTACATCACAGTGCAGCCCCCCGACAGAGTCCAGGGCCACTACAACTACCACCACATACCTTCATCATCGTCCTCGCCTTTCTCCTCGACGCCCTCACTGATCCTCCACTGCGCGGTGCTTACAGTTCTTCAACAGATTCGGACTGTACTGCTCTAGGGCTCATTGGTGATAGAAGACTTGTTGAGATCTTATAAAATTAGTCCGATAAAATATGGCCCTTTGTAGAACACGAGGTCTCGTTTAAGATGAGTTCACACGCGAAATGAGGTCTAACGCAGGGTGATGATTCATCGAGAGCGCAGTCTCATAGAACATGGCTTTTCGTGGAAAATAAGGCTCGTTTTACCAGATCACAGAATTTGAGGTCTCATCATGAATCTTAGAACAGCACAGAGGTGCTTGACTCTCAAGGACTCTCAATGTTTTCTCAAGTTCTCGAAGCTTCAAGGCAAACTGTCAGTTTAGAGGTCTCACGGAACACCAGGTGGCATTGACCATTTGCCATGCAACATCAAGTCTCATTAAAACTTGTCATGAGGTTTAGAAAAGAAAAAATGTTTCACTAACTACAACCGCCACTGCACACTCAATTGACATTAGGCCTCTTAAGGATCTTGAGAACTAAAAAAAAAGCCCATATTGGGGCTGAATTAATTGTCTTCAATAGAACACAAGATGAGGTTTTGCGGGAGTTGGAATTTCATACAACAGGAGGTCTCAAGGAACATGGAGTTTCATATAACACAAGGTTTCTTGGAGAATGAAACATGAGGTTCCTTAAGTTTATTGGATGTACATCATAGGAAGGTATCATACAACGTGAAAAACGTGATGGCTCACAATAAGAGGTTTCAAAGAATGTAATTTTATTTACTTGTCACACAATATGAGCATTAACATAATATAATGTTTCATTGAAGTGACTGTAGACTGAATGAACATTAGATCAAACTGCCTCTCCGTTCAAAAACATGAAGAAACCTTCATTGACTGCCAAACACCTGTGTGTGTGTGTGTGTGTGTGTGTGTGTATATGTGTGAGTGTGTTTGAAACAAACTCCATCGGCTCTTAATCCCCTGCCCTGGCAAGCAGAGATGTTCTTCTCCGACCTTAATTTATTCTTCTCTGTTGGAAGAATTTGTTTAGTATTTCATATTACTGTGGAATAAAAATTGTATATACTGTATCTACATATTATAGATGTATTTTAGAAATATAAAAAAAGGAAAAATTATCAGAAGTTTTTGTTGTTGTTTATAAATAAATAGATATGCAGTATATTTTTGAGATTAAACCAGGAACTAACCCCATAGGTCATGTTGTGTGTCTCTCCGAGGTGAGTTTGGAAGGGACAGATGATTGTAATGTATGTATCAGTGTTATAATTGGCTTCGCTGAAAGAATTTATTTTAATTTTGTTTTACATAGAGATTATTTGTTTAATTTATTTAACTATAGTTGCAGGTAACGTAAATCAATTTGTTTATTTTGCAGTCACTATGTTGTCAAATACAAACCATATCTATGGTGTAAATACGTGTCACGATGAAAGGAGCGGTTATATTATTGTTATTTTTAATACAGGAGCTGTGATGATTAGTTCAGTTTCAAAGTTACACACCATGGATCTCATACAGCATAGTTATTACAGGTCTTTTCTCACTTAAGGCGCTTTTGCACCGCATAGTACCGGCTCAACTCGCTTTTACACCGGGTACTTTGTTTTCCACTGCAGATAGTACCCCCTCAATGTAGCTTAGGCTGATTTACATTTCAATTATGTGGCATGAGATGATTGTAACATTTTTACTATAAAGTTGAAAACAATAAAGTATTTATCTAGTTAATCATCTGAATTTGACTTTCCTACTTGGTGGCAATGCAAACAAACATGAAGCCAGTTTTTGTAAACATTGTTTCCACGTCTAAAAAGTACGGGAACTGAATGTGATTGTTTCCAGGTCTTTGGTATCGAGTTTGGGAATTGTACCTAAGCCTGTAAATGTTGTCGTTTACGCCTGAAACATCTACGGTGTGACTACATATTTGAAGTACTTGTAAATCCCATTGACAATAACTTTAAACATCAACTGTATTTAATAGCAAAACTTTTGACTTGATGTGGAGATGTTTGTCAGGTTTTAATTAAGAGAAATATCCATCACTGGAAAAAGGGACATCTACTCCTAAGGATATTTAGTATAGAATTTTGAAAATTATATTGATATTATAATTTTAGAACATATAAATGTGGAAATTGTGTAGGGTGACCAGACGTCCTCTTTTTCCCGGACATGTCCTCTTTTTGAGACCAAAAAATGTGTCCGGGGGGAATTTCAAAATCGTCCGGGATTTTGTTCCTCTAGAGCCTCAAACGTGTTTATAGCGAGAAGCAAATTACGGATTATGCCTTTGCAATCTCTTTAACCCTTCAAACACTGCGGTGACAGATGAATTGCAACTCAAAAAACGGAAGGTTTATACCCCCCAAGGTTTATCTAACCCAACTTGATGGCAGGAACTGCCTTCTCTCTTTTTCAGAGATGAAAGAGTCGGCGGCGGAGACAGTAATCTGGGATTCGCAGCAGGAGGGATGGAGGCAGTGGATGAAGAGCAAGATGAAGACGGGAGAGAGTGACGGGATGGGGACAGAGCAGTGGCGGTTTTAGCCAGTTTTACCTGGGGGGGCATGAGGTTCCGACTGGGGGGGGCAGAGGTCATCTTCAGTTCCTGCATTCTGGTGATTTACTTTTGCATGTGATTCACATCATAATGAGACAACATAAAATCAACGTTTATGTTGAACACTTAACCTAGTCCTGTTTATTTCTAAAAGACGTTTAAGCAACTATCAGAGATAATATACTGTATATCTTTTCACACATCCAATAAAGACTCACAATTACAGTTTGTTCGCCAAAAAAAAAAACAGTCTTTTTATAGACTTTTAGATAGATTTTAATTGTCCCCTAGGGGAAATTGCAGTCTGCTGCAGCATCACAGGGAAATACAAAACATACATCACAGGAAAAACAGGAGTTCCTTAAAAGGATCCAGAAACTTGACCAAGTCAATCAAAGCAGAGGGATTCTCTTTTCCATTCGCACTACTTCTCTCAAAAAGTACTTCTGAAAGGTTTAGCTCATTCTTCAGGTCTTGCAAATCTGAGCCATATGCTTCCGGCAATAACAAAACCATTTCTCCCTCCAAGAAGTTGCTGCTTGACAGGTTTAGAGCCTGTATCCTCCTTCATTATGTTGCAGTTGGACTTTGAGGAACGTTTCTCCATCTCACGTTTCTCCATCATGGAGTGATTATGATGGGAAGGAATATTGTTTTTCCCCTAAAAGCGTCTTTGCTGTCAACCTGTGTTCTCTGTCTGTCCAAGCGTGGGTGTGCCGGCGCTATCGTCTGGCCTGCTTTCTGTCTGTGTGGCTCTTTTCAGTTTGATGACGGTAGAAATGTTTCAATTATCACGTTTCGATCGTTGTATTCACAGCTCATTGAAGTTGTCCTCCTCGCTGCGATGTTCCCCAAAAGGTCTGTTAGATCAACTGCTTTGGAGAGATCTATCTTTGGTGACTGGAACGTGTTCGATGAAAACGTTGTCACCTAGGACCTTCCTGAACAGTAGCCCCCATGAAATTCTGGTCAATTTGACATAGTAGCCCTCGTGCCTCTACAGCTCCGGCGCGATTGAACTTATCCGAAATGTCTTCCAGCAGTCTTATTGCAGCAGACATCCTATCCGTGAGGTTTCGACATGCAGCGCAGCGGCAGGACCCGCCTAGCGTCACTAAGTCTTTATAGTTCCCGCGGTGGACCGCCAAACATTTCTTTTTGTATTTCAAGCCACTTTTGGTGGACATGTGAGCATGAAATGAATACTTACAACTTTTCCAGCAAAGAGAAAAAAGCGTCCAGCTTCAGGGACCTTTTTCCACACAGTCCACAACAACAAGGTTCCAACAGTGTGCATTGCAGCGGATAGAATGCGTACTTGGGCCACTTGCTGTACTCGAAGAGCTCCATTTTGTTGTCTTTGGTGTTTTTGGACCTCACTCTAAATACTCATAATACCGCAAATGCGAGGGCTTTCATCAGTGGGCCATAGGCTCAATCACCATTGTGTTACCTCATTCGGCGATAGATAGTGACTGAACAGACATTTATTTTAATTAAAATCTTTGGAGATCTTGGAGATTGCCACTTTAACTTAATTTATAATTTCCTCCTGCACCAGTCCTGCCAAAGTTTCTAAGATCTCATTTTGATTGCTTTTACTTTGCATTTCGGGGCCCCTGTGACAATCTGTTTTTAATAAATGGACCGTGTTCACTCACCAGACGTAAAACTCCCTGTTGTTTGAGGTTTCAGTTTCATGTTTGTTTATGTTGGTTTATGTCATTTTGATTTTCAATTACTTGTTTTTGAGTGTTGTGTTGTTTTGTATTCTTGTTGTATTCAGCCCATGAAATAATAGCATTTACACGTTCTGACTTAACATGTACATTAAACCCACTATCTTTAGAAGTGGCCTTTTTCCAGTTGGAAAAAACCTTCCACTTTTCCTGCACTTTCGGATGCGTAAACACTCTTACACACATTTGAAAATGCTGCATCGTTGGATTGTGAATATTCTAGCCATGAATGATCTTTATAACGCTCACTGTGGAAACCTCTTCCCTCCCCTCCTTGCAATGCTTTGCTAAATCCTTCCATCTGTATTTAATTTTGAAGCATCTATCAATTAGGACGAGGGATATGTACTGAAACCCTGTATTAAATGGGCCCCGGGGCTAAATTATTGAAGACCGTAGTATTGATAAGATCCGACGTTATCGGTTCTGCTCTCAGTCCTGGAGAAATTAAGAAAATGGATTTCCTATTTTTTATTGCTACATAAACCTTATCTTGCACATTTTATCTCACCAACTCCGTGAGATTAAGACATTTGTCTATAATGCATTTTCGTTATTCCCAATCCAGAAGAGAGATCTCTCTCTCTCTCTCTCTCTCTCGGAGCCTGTGTGCGAGAGGCGGGGGCAGCTCTCTCTCTCTCTCATACATGCTGCAGCACACACACAGAGAGAGAGAGAAAGAGAGAGAGACACACACAAACACACACACACACACACACACAGAGACACCCAGCTCTTAGTGACAATGGCGGAGAGAACTAAATGTTCAAAAGTGTGGTTACACTTCACTAGAGTGCAACACGTCTTTTGCATCCAAGGGCGGAAACATGAGCAGTCTGTCGAAACATTAAGCGAAAAGTGTGTCGCGTACAGGCGGAGAAGTGCACAGTTTTCGACTGCCTAGCTCGTAGTTCATCTCCATCAGGTATGTTATGTATGCTAGCAGCCTAGAGCCCACACATGGCCTTAATTAAACTTATACAAACATGTTAATGATTAAAGTAACCATTAGCCAGCTGGTGGTTTAGGTATGGATGTGTTCATAAATGTTCATAAATAAATAAACTGTCGTTCAGAAAATTCACAGTTTCGATTTCAGAGAGCTCAGAACAGAGGCGGATTTAGTGTTTTGGGGCTGCAGGCGAACTCTGTCTCGCTTTATTTTCACACTTTCTCTAACTCGGTAACACCAGAGCATGTTTTAATTGACCTCGTTAACTCGAGAAAACAAAAGTTGTTTTCTCAAGATAATTTATCACGAGAACAGAACTCAAAACCGAGTGTCTGGTTCATTTGATCACGTTGACTTCAGCCTTCAAGACCACTGACATGACTGTCAGGGATGATTCACAACCGAACAGTTCGTCAAGGCGTGAATGTGTAGTTTTGTTTGCTGCAGTTACGTCATTAAAGCCTTTCAAAAACAGGCTTTGTTATCTTGAGATAACTAAATAATTAACGTGTGAGCTTTAAAAAAGAAAAAGAAAATCGCAAGCGCCCGGCCGTTCTCGGCTTCCGCAGGTGGATTTTCCCACATTTGGATGTTTTTCTTCATAGTAACTGGTGAGTAAAGATGTTTCACCAACTATGGAGAAATATCAAGAACTTTCAAAATCACTTTTTTTTTAATTTTTATTTTATTTTTTATATTAATTGCCTACAAATCGGGTGGCAACTGGGTGGCAAGGCCTTTTTCGGGGGTGACAGCTTGCCACCCCTTGGAACCGCCACCGGGGCAGAGACACGGAGAGGGAACAGAACGGAATGTGACGGATGAGCGGGACGCACGGGGAGGAGAGAGAGAGAGAGAGAGAGAGAGACGGAGGGAGGAGAGAGAGAAGGATAGAACAGCAGGAGGTACTAACGCTCCTCGGTGGTGAGTCACAGGCATCTGGCGGAGTGAGAGAGCGAGAGAGACAGAGACAGAGAGAGAGAGAGAGAGAGAGAGAGAGGGGGATATGGCAGAGGGAAGGAGATGTAAGACATTACGAGAGGTGACAGAGATAGAGAGTGGGTGAGCAAAACAAAGGTAGACAGAATGGTGGAGGAAATGAGTGTGGAGAGGGGAGGATGGAAGGAGGAACACGAGGCGGTGAGTCAGGCAGGGACGATGATGAGAGAGAGAGAGAGGCAGAGAGAGGCAGAGAATGAGTGTAAAGCCTTATGTCCCTCGTCACGCCTTTCTTGCTTATATGGTTAGAGCTGGCTAGGATGATGGGCTTTCCCAGTTCTAGTCTCTGTGTGTGTGTGTGTGTGTGTGTGCAAGTGTGTTTGTGTTCATGCCTCTGTGTGTGTGTGTATGTAAGCATGTGTGTTTGTGGGGGTGTGTGCATGTATGTGTGTGTGTGTGCACATGTCTGTGTATGCGTGTGTGTGTGTGTGCATGTCTATGTATGTATACGTCTGTGTGTGTGTGTGCATGTGTGTGTGCATGTCTGTGTATGTATACGTCTGTGTGTATGTATGCATGTGTGTCTGTGTATGAATGCGTCTGTGTGTGTGTGTGTGTGTGTGTGTGTGTGTGTGTGTGATGTGACTATGTGAGAGTGAAACCTGACAAATCTTGTCACGCTGCTGTCCTCCCACATAATCTGCCAACAGCTTTTTTGTCCAGTTCCATCTATGACAGGATATTCATGGGCTCGCAGAGGGGATCTGAACAGAGAGGAGATACAGGGACTGGTGTTCAGGCTCGAAAACACTACACGGCCAAAGATATGTGGACACCCCTTCTAACGGTCTGGGCCTGTTCTTCATGGTTCGGGCCTCTTAGTTCCAGTGAAGGGAAATCCTAACTCTGCAGAATACAATGACGTTCTAGGCGACTCCGTGCTTCCAAACTCTGTGGCAACAGTTTGGGGAAGGCCCGTTCCTGCGTCGGCACGACGACTCTTCTTTTCTGTAGAAGGAGCGCTTTAGTATTCAATAAGTCTCTTACACAGCGGTGTGTTTATATGTAGAAAAATTGGTGGCGTACCAACCACTTCAACAGATAGACTTACATACCAGGAAAACTACAGTACTCTCTCTTGCTACTGGTGTGGTTTTTTTTGGCTCCACAATACACTTTTAACAAAAGAGAGGTTTGCTTCTAGCAGGTCTTGCACACATACACAGAGGAAGAGAGAGAGAGAGTGTGTGTGAGAGCCAGAGAGAGAGAGGGGAGAGCCAGTTACATTACCACTGTCACAAGCCTAAATTAATAATGCGATATTCCATCGTCATAAGCCGACACAACCAGCCTCAGAACAAATGAGCCCACAGTAAGGGAACAGCAAAGAGCTCAACACCACTGAAGGCCACAAAGAAGCACACAGACAACTTAGGGATACAGATCCGCTCTATGACAACAACCTTATGACAACAACCTTGATAGATAAGCATGGACACACTGACACTCGTCACCATCTATAGATCAATCGATCCGGCACAACAATATGGGCCAATGCACGGACCGGCACCACAAAGGCAGGATGATAAAATATGCTTTCACTCACCAAAGCTGAGGGCTCACTTGAAACCCGCGGTTCGCCACTTTTTCTTCGAAAATCACTCCACATTAAACCCGCAGTTAATTTTACCAGCAGTTTGAGTCATGAAAATATCCCGTGGCTGATGGGCTCCAAGGCGCTTTAATTCCAATTTCTCCTCCAATTTAAGGGTTTCAAACCTGTGCTCGAGTATGAAATCCACTTAGTTCATTTTCTCTCAAGTTAGCTGGCGTTCGCTAATAAAGTCTCCCCTCTTCTTGTCGACTGTAAATTCCTTGGTAAATCTGAACCCAAGCTAGTGTTGGTTCAACCAAACATGAAATGATGCTGTAGTGGGGCTACGGGCTGTCTGCCCCACCTGTCATCAAATTTGTGCCATCTACATTGAATTAGGGTGAGCAGATTTGAGTTTGTGAAAAGGAGGACACATCAGCGGAGCGGGGGGGGGGGGGGGGGGGACGGTC
>OMKK01035117.1:10602-22024 GCA_900302305.1 Polymixia japonica | reverse complement strand
ACCCCAACTACTCACCACTGCTCTGGTAAAGTGACTTGCGAATGGTCAGAATGGATCAGTCCTGGAAAAGCTACATCTGGCCCTGATGGTGGATACAAAGAATCTATCCAGAAGATCATTTCTGATGGACATTACAGCTGCTCAGCTCCTGAAGATGTTGAAGATGTTGAATGCCGGGCCACAAAATACCCAGGTCTTCCCATCTCAGACCTGGGACAAGATGTAACTTGCAATCGACAAGTTGGTCTTGTATGTTACAACAAACAACAAGGGCTTAAGCAGCAGTGTCTAGATTATGAGATCCGAGTCAGATGTTGTAGTTGTGTCACTCCCAAAACAACCTCACCTCCTACTTCTACCACAACAACTACATCACCACCAACTACTAGTACCACTGTTACTACAACAACTAGTACCACAATAACTACACCACCACCAACGACAACAACAACACCGCCTACCACAACAACCTCACCTGCTTCTACCACAACAACTACACCACCTACTACCACAACAACTACACCACCACCAACTACAACCTCACCTCCTGTAGTGACATACAGCACACATCATCCGTCTAGTAGTAATATAAAATGCTACTGCCATGTTAATGGTACAGACTTTCCTAGTGGTAAGTTAAATTTGATCTTAATCCAATAGCAATTCAGTTTTCATCTACAGTGTATAGTTGTAACCAGAAATAAACACAACAGATTATATAAGTTAGGGAATTTAGTGGCCGATAAACCTTACGAGAGTACGAGAGAACCTTACGGGAGCGAGTGCACAAGCTATGTCTGTAGTGATAGTCGGCCTAGTTTGAGATGACACAGATCAAAAAAATTAAGTCAACTTTGAAAATTTATTTTTTTTGTAACAAAATGTAATTTAAAGATTTCAGAGGCTTTCTTTTAAAAAAATAACAGGGATGTGTTCAGTTTTCAACTGCCATGATCCTGCTTATTTAACAATTTTTTTTTTTTTAGCTTTTGTCAATTTATGCTTCTAACAGGGTTGCAGTGAAGCATCAGGAAAGCAGTCTGAACGATGGACTAATCAACTTCAACTATCTCCCTCCATCTTTCCTCAGAGTCCATTCTCTACAATATATCAGATCACGATAGCTGGTGCTACATCGGTTACTGCAATAAGGAATGTGAAATAGAGATCAACTCCTCTAACTGTACGACAACCACACCACTTCCTGCTACGACTGAGACCTCCACACAACCTCCCACAATGACCACACAAACAGCCTTCAGCACCACCCTGCCCCAGACCACCACCGCACCTTCACCTAACACCACCGTCATCTGTAACGTGAATCCTCCAAGACGGGTACTTCCATCCATCCAATGCACTTCCATTTTTTTGTTCGTTTTTCTCCAGCAATTCTGTTAATGTAATTCCCAGAAATCTGATGTATTGCGATTTATCTTCCTCAGAATGGTGAACGCTGGAATGAGACCGTCTGTATTACAGGAACCTGCGATAATGGAGAGGTGTTCTACAACCACACACACTGTGACCCTGTCGTGCCCGTCGTGTGTCAAAACAACTTCCCTCCTATCAAAGTGTACGATGAGTCTCAATGCTGCTACCAGCTCCAATGCCAATGTAAGTCTGAGCTTTAAAAAGCAGTTTTGGAAAGAAGAATAATAGGAAATGTATATGAAATGGCCTCCTTCGCTCGTTAGGATTTTGTTTCTAGTGACTTTTAGAAGTGTGTTGATATATTCTGAACTTTTTTGTTGTGTATTAGACAAAAACGCCATCAGAGTTGATTTTCTATAAACAATATATTGTTTGTATATTAATTATAGACTTTTACACAATAATTATCTGTTGTGTATGCAGGTATCTGCTATGGTTGGGGAGACCCCCACTATGTCACCTTTGATGGCACCTACTACGGTTTCCAAGGCAACTGTTCCTACTGGCTAGTGAAAGAGATCCTGCCCAAATACAACTTCAGCGTTGTGATTGATAACTACTACTGTGGGGCACCTGATGGCCTGTCCTGTCCTCAGTCTCTCACAATCTACTATCAGCACTACACCGTCTTCATGACCCAGGATGATACCAATGGCATTTTCACAAACCTGGTAATTCAGTCTTTTATGGTACTTAACTCGCACTTGCTTTTACATAAAGCGTCTTTTATAATACTTAGAAACCGCCCTTTAACTGCCCAACCCCGACCCTAACCCCAATCTGTGCAAAAAAAAGTTAGTTTTTTGCCATTTTAATCCCAATTATTCTTGTTTTAGGTTTATGTGAATGGCAACCGTGTGTATCCAACGTACCAGAATAAGGACTTCCGCATCTCCACCACTGGGATCAATACGCTGCTGGTCATTCCTGCCATTGATGCTAAAGTTACCTTCTCAGGGCTCATGTTCAACATCTACCTGCCCTATGGCAAATTCAGTGGCAACACAGAGGGACAGTGCGGTCAGTCTAGCTGTTCACACATTATACAACTCAGAATCATCCCAGAAACATGAGGAATTTGTGTTGTATTGCAAGATTTTAGACATCTGCTGAATCATAGTAAAGTCAAGGCATATTTTTTATTAGTAAACTACCGACTTTGCCTGATTAGTGCATTGGATAGCAGCCTATAATGTTTTGGTTTTTCTCATGTTCAAGTTTGTTATTACCTAGAGACAAAATCAGTTTCAAGAAGTGGGTAAGCAACTGCAGCTGTTGTAGCTATCTTGTGGTGTATTGGATCTCTACAAATGTCTATCTTGGTCCCCCATGGTCACACTCATAATGTGGGTTCTATAGGCACATGTGACAACAACCGCACTGACGACTGCCTGTTGCCCGACGGCAAAATTGATCCATCGTGTCCACACATGGCCCACGAGTGGCACCTTAACAAGAGCCGTTGTGATGTTCCTGTTCCCCCGCCTACCCCTCCTCCTGTTCCCTGCAAAGCCACCATCTGTGATATCATCACGAGCAGGTAAGACAGGAAGGGGAGATATGTGTAAAAATAAAAAAATAAAAATAGTCTGTATCCACTGCCCATATTGACAAAGAATCCTCTCTTCCCTAGTGTGTTTGAGGCTTGCCACAAGGTAGTTCCCTATGAGCCATTCGTTACGGCTTGCAAATTTGATGTGTGCCAGATGCAAATCGACATCATTGGCTGCACCAGCTTACAGACCTACGCGGACGCTTGCACCGAAGCCGGAGTGTGTGTGAACTGGAGGAACACCACCAACGGACTCTGTGGTACACAATACAGTTTTCTAATGTTAAGACTAGAAATGACAGTTTTAGTGTTATTGGCACCAAGTCTACACCTGCTACACAGCAGATCCAGTATCCACTCTCTTAATAATACCATGTCATGATCATTTCCCACCATTGCCCATAAGCGTGCGCGCACACACACACACACACACACACACACACACACACACACACACACACACACACACACACACCTCTTACTCAAACCAGGCTTAATACCCAGCCTTATGACTTTGTCATTGTCCTTTCTTGTGTAAACTTGTCTCTTTGCCTTTTGTCTTGATTGTGAAGCACTTTGTCAACTTTAGTTTTTATAACACATTTTTTTGTTGTTGTTGTGTTGTTTTGTTGCCCTCTTCACCTCTGCATAGATTACAAATGCCAAAGTCCTAAAGTGTATGAGGCCTGTGGTCCTATGGTGGAGCCTACCTGTGATTTCAGGTATTGTAATGTCATAATGATCAATCGGTGACCATTCATGTATTCATTCATGTATTCATTCATGCACGTGTTGACATTCTAGGGCAGACTGGAGTCCTTGATAGAGGATTACCCTCAGCCCTGCCTCCTTAGTGTGGCCCTGACGATATGCTGTTGTGTTAATGCAGGTACAACCAGAGGTTCATCTATAGTGAGAACGAATACAAGGCCCTAACAGACGTGAAGATGGAGGGTTGCTACTGCCCAAAAGACACCATCCTGCTCAGTGCCAACTCCACTCAATGTTTGCCCAGCTGTGGTAAGAGACACAGACAGACAGCAGTATGGCAATAGCAGTTTTATGAATAAATATATGTCCTGCACTTCCTGGATGACCATTTGTGACCATGACATCAAAAAGGCTGTTATTACACACGTTATGAGCATTCATAGAAGTGTTTCCATGGGTAAAGACAAGCCATAGACAAGGATGGTTACCCCAGGGTTGACAATAGTGACAATAAGACAATAATGCCATATGCTAAGAATGTGCAGTGTCAAAAAGCCGCAAAGAGTGAAAACGACTTCATATTTTGTCTCCTTTTCAAATAGAAATTTGCCTTTTGCCAAATGGAGGATGGAAGAAGGTAAATGTCTTTGCCACTGGTATCACTCCCTTTTTTAAATAAACTGATTAGGACCTAATAATTAGGCCAATTAGCATGATATATATGATACACCACAATCAAACTAGCTAGTGCAGCAAGGAGGCCGATAGCAGCTGCTTGACTCACATTCAAATTTAATATACTGTATTCTACACTATGACAAAACCTGGCATCACATTATAAAACAATTAATATCTACTCCTGTTCGTTGTCAGGCCAACGAGACATGGACAACGGGCTGTGACGTGTGTACATGTGATAAGGACACGCTACGGATTCACTGCCAAAGTGTGCCATGCCCGGCACTGCCACCGCTCAGCTGTGACCTTGAGGGTCAGATCAAGGTCACAGAGACTGTAGACTGTTGTCTCAAGCAGAAGTGTGGTAAGTCCTCCAGACCAACCGATTCATACCTACATTCAGCCAAAATAGGGGAAATAGAGAATATGTTTCTCATAAAAGAACACTTAAAAACAAAGCACCATGTAAGAATTTACTGTAATCACAGCTTTCCTTTCCAGTATACTGTCCATTACTGTTTTTATTGATTTAAAACTATGTCAACATGCTGGCATTCTTAGGAGTTGCTGTCTACCCACGCTGGAAATATTTTATAATAGGGAATTGTCTTTATGGACAAGCACTTCAGTCCCTATTTTAGTAGTGCCGACATATCCCCCTCGAGTCCTTTTACTTTAATTGAATTGTTTCTTCTAACAGAGTGTGATGGGAAGCGTTGCTCAGACACTGTGCCATCCTGTCCTACCGGCTTCACCATGACCAAAACTATGGGAGTCTGCTGCCCGAAATATAACTGCAGTGAGTGGACAGTCTTAAGTGTCTGCATGTATGTGTGTGTGTGTGTGTGTGTGTGTGTGTGCATGCACATTTGCATGTTAGTGTAATTGCACATGCATCTGCAGTTTCGACACAGAACTGCAGGTCCCATGAATGTTGCAGCATTGTGAAATTCCTCTCTAATACATGAAGCGCTCATTGTCATTGCTTTCCTCACAGCTCTGAAACCCGACGTGTGCATTTTCAAGAACCGTGAATATCTGGTAAGAATTCAGACCCACCGGTTTAAAAAAAACAAAAACAAATTGGAATAGAATAACATAGAATAGAATAGGGTTTAATTTGATCTACTTTTACAATGAAAGATGGTTGTTATACTGTCACGGCACTAAAACAAAACCAAAACAATTGGTGACACACTTGTAGGAATGGTTAAGGTCATTGCACAGATCCTCAACATGGAGTGTGTACAACGGTTTGTAGTGAGCATACATTATGCAGGGTGTTCCATGACCTTGCCTGACCTCCTCAATCCTGCCCATCTAGGTGGGAGAACTGGTTCCTGTAGGCCAATGCCAGCGGTGCAACTGTAGTGACCAGATAGACGCCAGCACCAATCACCACCTAGTAGAATGCCAGGATATACAGTGTGACACACACTGCCCTGTGGTAAGAGCTCAGAGAATGAGCAGACAAGAAGGAATACACACACACACATATATATACATATACACACACACACACATATACATATATATATATATACACACACACACACACACACACATACATACACACACACACACACACTATCTGTCTGACCTTCTGTCTTAACTTCCACAGTTTTATTGTGTTTGTGTGTGAGACTGATTTTAACATTTTACCACCTTCCTTGGTTTACATTATTTCCTACAAAATGCAATGAGTTACAGAAGATGGAGTATATGTGCTTGGTTTGTGTGTTTGACCTGTGTGTGTGTGTGTGTGTGTGTCCAGGGTCAAGAATACCAGATCATCCCTGGCCAATGCTGTGGAAAGTGTGTCCTAACAACCTGTGTCGTCGTGCTACCCAACAACTCCACACACACACTTAAGGTACGTCTATGCATGTGTGAGTGTGTGAGTGAGTGAGTGAGTGAGTGAGTGATGACTGTAATTTCAACAAACTCTAAATGTCTAGATGTCTATAAATCTAAAGTAATGGCATGTTCTAGGAAGGTTAAAGGTTAAAAGTTGATCCGATGTGTCTCCTTGTGTTTGTAGCCCGGTACCATTTGGAGCCCCACAGAAAACCTTTGTGTCAAGTATGAATGTGTGAAGACTGCAAATCAGCTCATCACCATGGAGGCCCAAATTATCTGTCCTCACTTTGACCCCAAGGAATGCATACCTGTAGGTTAACACACACACACACACACGCGCGCGCTACATTGGTGTTCGCATACTGCCACCTACTGCTAAATGTGATTCCTACACTAATACCTGCTAATGCAACATCAATAGCATGTTAATGGTGAGGTTTCTAACGTGCTTGATCTTTTCTGGACCCGTCTGTCTGTCTTGAAGGGAACAGAAACCATCGCTCCAGATGGATGCTGCCGTGTTTGTGAGTGTTGCCTCCATGCGTATTTCATAACTGGGGTTTATTTACTGGAATGTTCCTCAGAAATGTGTAGGCTGTCATTTAATCCCAAGGGATGAGTAATGGAAGGCATTGTAATTATTTCACTAAAATAGAAAAACTGTGGTTAAACAGGTAAGCAACGTGTAAAATGTTTGCTGCAAGTGCATTCCAAGCAATATGCAAGCAATTAACCACTAAATCAACTTGTGTAGGGTATTTTAGATTAAACTGTTAAAATGTTGAATTAAACTGATTTTTAATTTTTTTTTTTAAAGATTAGGTTAAAAATTCTTGATGAAATCTTAAAAATGGAACAATTTCAGTCCCACAAACTTGGGGATGTAGCCTATGACCAGTAAAACAGATTAAAGCCTTTGTGTGCTAAACCTCCATAGGTAAGATCACAGTTGGCTGGGGTACCTTCCCAGTCACTACAAAAAGATCCTCTGGGACCTTTGCACTAGTAAAACTCTGTAAATGATGGTCTCCCTCCAACTTTTGAACTTGAACTTTGATTATTAAATTGAGAAAGTGAAATTTAAAACCCCAAATATAATTAAATCTTTCAAAATTGCAATTGATAATTAATTTAGTTACTTGCGATCTTACCAGCATTAGATTTTAATCAGTGTGTCTAGACACTACTGTGATATTCCCCCAGACATACCTCCTTATGGCCCCCAAACGTTTCTAAACACTTCAGTGGTCAGATGACTATTATGAAACATTTACCACCAGTTAGAAACCTGGAGCTACTGAGAATGACATTTTGCACTCAAAGTTTTGTAAACATACATTCAAATGATCTTGATAATTTGGTACTGCTGTCAGCTCCAAACCTAATATGTACTCTTATTACAAAAATTATTCTGGGTACTAACAGAGTCACTTTTTGAATATTTACCATTGTTTTAATGCAACATCGCAGGATAGAGGACAGTTAAAACTCTGTATTCAGTCAAGTTCACCAATCAAAAGGCTTAGTTTTCTTTGCATGTGATAACATGAACTTCAGCTGTATTCCACTTCAACTTTGCTCTCTTACCTGGTCAAGGTGTTAAGAAAGATCATCAATGCAACGTGACCAGTACTGCAGTCTACCTGGAGAACAGCGGCTGCCGCTCCAAAGAGCTGATCAACGTCACGTCCTGCGGCGGAGCTTGTGGCACCTTCACTTTGTGAGTGTTTCCCTATCGGACGACTCGGGGTCCGAGAATCTGTTCCTTATCGTCAGTGTCCCGCAAGACTCTTCTTGTGTCGTCATGTTTCTACTGCTCTCCTAACTCGTCCTTTGTCTCTCGCCCTTTAGCTATTCCATGATGGCCAATACCTTGCAGCACTCCTGCTCCTGCTGTCAGGAGATAACCACGTCCGAGCGCAAGATCCAGCTCTCCTGCCCCGATGGCACGGAGGTCACCTACAGCTACACTCACATCGACACTTGCGGATGCCTCAAAACGGAGTGCACCGTTATCGGCCGTGGTGAACTGCCCGTCACTCCCAGCAGACTCAAGTCACGCCGGCGCAGGAGATGAGGCGATGGAAACAAGACCACAGCCAGCCTCACAACGAACTTACAGAATCATAACTTAACTAATGGTCATAACTGAATCGCATAACCTTAGTAGAAAGCAAATTTAAGTTAAATTTTAAACCGTCAGCTGCATAGATGAATCCTCTATTTATATTTAACCTAGAATAATGTATTAGATTAGATAATAGTATCATTTAGAACTCACTAATAAAGCTCCTGAACACAGGCTAAGCATGTCTACTTTTGTCCTGGTTTTATTTGTGCAAGTGTGTGTGTTTGTGTTGTTAATATACATGTGTGACAATTCTTCTAAATGACGCCCACCTGGGCACAACATTAAAGACGTGTGGAGGACCCAGCTTCACTGTAAGAGATCACAGACACTGTTAGTTGTCCTACTTATCAACTACAACTCAGTCTGCTCTCCTACAGCTGTGTTTTCCCTGTTACAGCTGATGGCTGAACCAGAAAATGTTTTATGACACTTTTGTCTAGTAAACACTTGAAAATGGAAATTATCCTGTAACACCCTAGCCTAAGGTCACAGGTCACATTAAGTTCAAAGTTGTTACATTTTCTTTGGGACATATTATGTTTTTCCTTATTTTCTGACATACTGTATATATATAATGTTGGATGTTCATATTAAATGTGTCCCACGTGTCAAATAATCAGTTAAACGCATGATAATCCCTGCGAGCAGAAAGCTCAGGCTTCAGACTGTTCAGCTGCTCTGAACGGCAGGTTTCAAACGTTTTTTTCTACTTTCTGCACAAGCTGACGTCAACTTGGGATGGATTTCTTTATATGGTCATCGGCTCCAGACAGCGACAAAAGTTCTGCGGTCAAAGACAACGAGGGAAAGATGCACGTCTTTACAAGTAATAAGCAATCAACTATAACCGACAGTCGTTTGGCAACAAGAGAATAACATTTTAGTAGTTACGTTACCTTTGTTGACAGCAGACGTTTTCCACTTCAGTCGGCATTTTAACACATTTCCCACACGTTCACCAAACAGAGACGTCCTGCTATAATCTCTGTTGCTGCAGATGTTCATGCTGTCCGCTCTCATATTCTGGATCAGATTCAGGCTCGAACATGTACAGTTGGATTTGAGAAGTTGTCATTTACAATCAAGAATGAGAAATGATATGTTACTTAGTAGGTTTACAGTTTACTTTCACTTTCCACACCAGCATGAGAATGTCGGCCAGTCAGAAGAAAATGGGTTTATAGGGAGGGGGCCTTAAAGAGACAGGACAATGGTGTCTGAGAAAGAGTCAGAGAGCGAACTGTCGTACGCCGAAGCTGCCAAGAGAACGGAGAGCAACGACAAGATGCTGGCAGAGCGGAAAGAACCGGAGCAGGAAAGGAATAGAAAGAATCGAGATGATCGGAATATCTGTATGGACGAGAAAAGATGTTTGACATTTATTGCCGTGGTCATAAGTTGCGCTGCTGAAATACAGGGGAAGTCGGAAAGAATCAAGACAGTACTGGACAGCGTTCTGGAGAAGATCTAGATGTAACATTGTAGGAAGGATTTGTATCAACTCAGGGAATTGTTATTGGTGTAATTGGTCTGGGTTGTAGAATGGAACATGGAGTGAATGGGATCACTTTGGGTGGACATTGTAAATAGTGTGTACTGTGAAGTTGTTACATTTCAGCAGATGGCGGTAATGCAACATTTATGGATACCGACGGCCAATAAACACCAAAGAAGAAGAAGAGACACGCACTAATACAGCTCCGACGGCCAATAAACACCAAAGAAGAAGAAGAGACATGCACTAATACAGCTTGTTTACAACAGAGGCTGAACAGAGGGGCTAAATAAGGACTTTTTTTTATTGAACTGTGAATACAAAGCTACTCTAGTGGAGTCCCAGGATAAACATAAAGAGATGGAAATTATCCTTTTAATGCAAACATCTTTAGTAACATTTGCCTAGTAGAAACTTTATAATCCTCTCCGCCTCCCCTAGCCTGAGGTGACAGTTCTATCTGTATAACAGGTCACTCCAGTGTTTTAGTAAATCCAAAATACACAGATCACTGAGGTCAGAATCAGGTACTTTGAGTGAAAAAAGCATTAGAGTAATTGCTACTTGTACAAAGTCTGAGTGTCGTAGTTTTTCCATCACCACTATTTCCACTGGGACTTCCTGTTAGGTTGGAGCTAGAGATTTAGGCAGATATTAATACTATAGCAATATAAATCTATCACATAAATGTTCTGTTTTAAAAATTAAAAAATATGAATTATGTAAAGATCAGGTCTTGTACACATATTGAACATTAATCTAGTGTCACTGTTTATTTGAGAACAAATAAACAAACAGTGAGTGTCACATGATGTTCTCTTAGGGAAAGTAGCTCAGGTCAAGATGGTTCCAGGTACCTGTGTTTGCATGCTTTCTAATGTGGCTCATTCTAACTGGTTTTCTGAACAGCTGGGTCTGATTTGGTCTGATTTGTAGATCAACAGACGTAGATGTATTTGTAGATGTATTCTTACAGTAACAAATAGTAGCACTGGATGCATCCTCTTTATCTGTCATCAATGAACATAAAATAACTACCTCATTCTATCTATTAGGTTTTAGTTATTATGACAGATGTTAATTCATTCTTAAAGGTTGTGTGTGTGTGTGTGTGTGTGTGTGTGTGTGTGTGTGTGTGTGTGCGTGTGTGGACCAGTCTTCAACATGACCTCTGGTAACACTTCATTCAGGCTTGGCTCATCAGTAACCAGGATATCTGAGACGCCCGTCGCCTCCCTGCTCATAATATTGTTGCTGTATCCTGAATCCAGTTTACTTCCCAGCCCAGAGTGTTTGCCCAGGACTTGAGAGATAAAGGCCTTTTAGAAAGAGCCTGCTAAAGCTGTGACGCCATGAGTGGCCACATACACCACCTATAGCACAGAGAGAGAGAGAGAGAGAGAGAGAGAGAGAGAGAGAGAGAGAGAGAGAGAGAGAGAGAGAGAGAGAGAGAGAGAGAGAGAGAGAAAGAGAAAGAGAGAGAGTGTGTCATAGAAAAGGAAGAGTTAAGATTAGGTTTTTCTCTGTGTAGCTGATTTAAAAGAGCAATGTAGTGACATTA
>OMKK01035080.1:0-12898 GCA_900302305.1 Polymixia japonica | reverse complement strand
GGGATCCTCAGGTTCTCGTTACGGCGGTGAGCCGCGGAAACATTGATTTTCGGTCACACATGGTGCTTTTTGTGGCCTGGGACACCTGATGCGCCGCATCACCGGGGTAATCAGAGATATAAAGCAGGGCGGAGATTCAGAGAAAGGAGCCGTGCCTATTGTCTGACCCGACATTAAATATACATCCTCACGGCCAGGCGACCCGCTGCTCTCCAAACCAGCTAGCAAATATGGAAGCTGGAGAGCAATCAGTTTAAATGCGCTTGTGAGCAGTGCCCACCGATGAGTGGTCGAGTGTCCTCTGGAGCCATGTATGTCCCCCACAAGCCCCGGACCCAATCCTGTTTCTCCGCTGTCTCCCCTATTAGTTTCGCTGGCTACCGTCCCAACCTCTACGCGAAAGAATAGAATACCAAGTCGGTGAGTGGACTGACCCCTTTCAGAATCTGTGGTTTGCGGGACATAATGTGTGTATACGCTCACAATACCAAACACATCTCTCCCCGCCCTTACATTCAAGTCATGCTGAACAAGCCAGCAGGGTACCATCTTCTGACACAAATCAACCGAGGCAGCTCTTCTTAGGGCATATGGGCAGTGACATTTTCAGACACGTCTCCCACTGAGCCAAGGGAGGGAGGCTGCGTGACTGTTAGTGTACGAGAGAATAAACACGCCAGAGACAGACAGAGACAGGGACGGAGAAACCGGAAGATGGAGAGAGGCAGAATAAACAAGGTGTGAAATATTTAACGTGCCTGGTTGCCTCCCTGGCCGTGACAGCCGAACAGGGAAAGGTGGGCCCCAGTGGGACTGTGCTCAGGGGTGTTGTAGTCCAGACATTCTGAACTGATCCCAGAGTTACGCACCTGGAGAGAGGAGGAGATTGCGGTTAGCATGAGATCTGTGATTGGCGTGGACTAATAATGACACAGAACCCTAATCAACTTTTCTAGTACTGTTCAGAGATCTGTAGACATTTGGCGTCACGGCAAGAAGGGAGATACCGCGTCACTGCCTTGACTAAACTGCTTCTCATTGTACTGACAATGGACTGGCGGTACCAGAACGAATCCAGACACGAGGGGATCCAAATAGACAGAGCAGATACTCACAGCCCCGTGCCAGCCCGACCGGTCCTCTGGGACGTGTAGCTCAGGGTAGATATTCTTTAGATACCAGTCGAAACTCTTGCACTTCAGCCTCTCCCTCAGCACCACTCTCTCCGAGATATCCCCATACGTTTCCTGTGAGAGAGACACGTTTCTGAGTTAAGATGCGGTTAGATTTGGTTGACAGGGGAAGATGTATTTTATAAACATATGTAGTATACGCTGTAAATACTTTTAAATCTAGATTTTTAGTACTTTTTAGTACTTTTTTTTGCACCCATTCTTTCATTTTCTTATATTCAATTTGTTTATATCACATATATTGTGATGTATTCTGTACAGCACTTTAAATAAATATTAGGGCTGTCAAATGACTAATAATCTAATAATTTAATTAATCACATGATTTGCTGTGATTAATAATGATTAATCGCATTTTGTACTTTGTAATAGAATAGAAACAGAATGTAATAGAATAGTTCTCTTAAAATCAAGGATATTAAACCAAATGAATGTAGAAAAAATACTAAAGCATATTCAATGAAATAGGACAGCATGTTCAAACCATCAAGGCCATCACCGTCAGAAATATGATCAAAACCTAGATCAAGAAATTATCTGATAAGCAATTCTGCTTAAGAGGAACAATAACAAAGATAGAAAAATGAAAATGGGCAAGTTGAAGGACATTAATCTTTGCAAAGTGTGTATGTCTGTCTGAGAAAGGAGAGTGGGAAAGGGAGAGAGAGACGGAGAGACAGAAAGATGGAGAGAGAAAACGCAACGGAGAGAGAGAGAGAGATGTCTCCCTGGTTTTCCACAATATTAACTAGACCACAATTGTGTGCTTTGGATTTAGATAACACATCCGTTACCGTGTAACATGCGGTTTTGTTCAAAGAGCCAGCTTTTTGAATTCACACTTTCCGTCTACAAGTCTGTCCTTCTTTTCCATCTTTGTTCGCTCCGGGGATGTAGTGCAGACGTACTGACATTACAGCATCATAATTAACAGCGTTTTGGTTTTGTTACGTGTTACTCATTTAGCATTAATCGCACGCGTTAACACATGAACTTTGACAGCCCTAATAAGTATTATTATTATTATTATTATTATTATTATTATTATTATTATTACACTTAATAGGCTACAAATCTGCCTGTAAGTTAGGTTCATGTTTCTGTTTACCACAACCTGGAAACGCTGTTTTTTTTAGTGCACTTTCTTTTAGTACAATTTTGTTACTCATTGTTATTCATATTCATGTATAAAACACTTGCAGTACACATGCAGTCACACTGTAAAAGTTAATATTTAACATGTATCTTACATCCATGCATCCTGGATATGACAGTTGAATCCTACATAGATAAATCAATAACCATGGACTGAGGACCATATCGGAGCACCAGCCTGCAGGTGATTGGCCCAGGCTAGATATGCTAGATAGCAGTGTTTGTAGAGACTGTGGACTCCAACTCAAGCAGCTCAAAGCCACGAACACTGAGACACACCCTCTTACTCTGACATTGCCTGAGGCCGGAACACTGCTACAACATTTCTTGTAGATATATAGAAATGATTCAATGTAATACGTGGCAATTTTTCAAGATCAGGGCAAACAGAGAATGTGGTCTTTAAGACACCTTGAAATAGTGAGGGTCAGTGGGTACACACATAGTGAGACAACTAAACTCCAATTCATGTAACTCAAAGCACCTGATGGAAAAACACTGCAACACTCCAATCCATTATCACTGTTTATAGCTCAGCAGTCTGGATACAGTGTTCCTGTCCCAAGAGATGAGCGCTTGTCTGTTGAAGTGCACTATAATAATACACTGATAGATTCAGAGTTGGCGCTCTGGTCTGGCAGCCCCATGTTCAATCTCCCTCTGGGCAGGTAATTTATTGTTTGATCAAAGATCCCTGCCATTAATAATGTACTTTTTTTTTCAGAGCAGTGAAACTGAGATACATGAAAGTTTGATGGCGCCCAACACTCCAAACCTGAGAGGCACGCTGCATGTACAAAATACGCACACACACACACAGACGCGCACGCGCGCACACACAAACACACACACACACACACACACACACACACACACACACACACACACACACACACACACACACACACACACACACACACACACACACACACACACACACACACACACACACACACACACACACACACGCACACACACACACACATACACACACACACACACGCACACACACACACACATATACACACACACACACACACACACACACACACACCTCACCCAGTCAAACAGACAGCATTTCATCAGGCGCCAACATCTAGACAGGTGAATCCTATCATATGAAGCATCTGAAAGCAAGATCCAAGTTAATCCACTCACATTACCATATTAACACAGAGCTGCTGGGTGTTACATGGCATCACTGGTAGAGCCTCAGTGTAGCATCAGATGAATGGGGTTTGGCGCCTTGCCAAGGGTGGGCGATATGACAATATTGCATTGGCACCGGTTGCACGTTCAGTGCGTAATTTTCAGACTAACCCATCCCTCCCTTGATTGACATTTCACCCTCTTAACCACTATTGGACACATATAATCGCTGTGCAGCAAAACAGCGAACAGGACCAACTCATACTCTGCCACCTAAGTCATTTGAGAGATGCACTCCATCTCAAAGGAAAACTAAACGCTGCCAAGAGGTAACGGAGGATGTCACGTTTTAGCTGGCGCAGGACATGGTCTCTAAACTGGCAGAGAAAGGTACAGCTCAATGTCTGGAAATGTTGCACAAATTGGAAAATGTGTCCGTCCCAAGTTTTCAACATCTAGCACAGCAGCAAGTCTTAGACGAGACTGTAGTTGTTGAAGAAGATGAAGCCCCCCCTTCTGTTGCTGTCCTACCTTTCTTGCCGGAGGGTTCCTGTTGTAGAAGTGCTGTTTATAGGAGTCCATCCAGACTTCGGCGGCACGCACTGTGTTCTGGAGGAAGTTGGGCCGGGCGTAGGGGGCCTTCTTGGGGAACACATGGCCCACATGGGAGCAGGGGTGGATCTCCAGACTGCCCCCACACTGCCACACCTGGGAAGGACATGGGGTGTTCAACATCCTCTGCTTCATTTGTAAGGATGTATGGATATTTCTGTGTTCACCCTTTATTTCTCTTGCATTATGTAATGTCTGTGAGCACCTAACTCCTATGTACTGTATATGTTTACCAGTCTGCTCTCAGGACTGGTATTAGAAACTAGCTATCAGTAGCTAAACATACTAACACAACAGGCGGTTTGTAACATGTCCTTGTGGTCCTTCTATTGGTCTTTGTAAAAATAAAGCACACGTATATTAAATTGTACGGCATGAATATTTGTGCCAGCACTTTTGTTGGGACAGTCCATACAAACAGATGCCTAAACATGCTAATGCCATAACTTTGTCATTGAAAGATACAAACTTCCACTAAGATTGTGAGAATGGTGGCAACCGATGACACTTTAGCAGCGATTTCTATCTGTACACCTAACAAAGAAGAGTCTTGTCCCTCGCCCCCGTCCGGCTACCATGCAAATTTAACCATGTTAGGCAAAACCGGCTGGTTCCAAGACATATATATGACTGCATCTGAATAGCCTGTTGATTTATGGTATCAATTTGCATTGTATAATTGCTTGCTTTTTCACTACAGAAAAAACAAAGACAGAGGAAAAACAGCCTTAGAGAAAGATAGGTTGCTAACTAGGTACTTCCTAATACTTGGCTGAGTTATGTTCCAATTACACATGGCAAAATCATTACCATATATCCATAGCTAAACGGCTTTTGGTTGATGTTCCTTTCCATCTTAATACGACAGACATTTCACTCGGTGCCATATTTTTCCTTTAGTATTCCCAAAACACAGTTGCAGACCAATTCACTACACATAAATTATGTATGGGCCAGTCAAAGTCCCAGTGAGAGGCATTTTATTTCCACATACATAACACATCACTCAGGGGAACAGCCCATTTGTCTTCACATAAACCACACACACACACACACACACGCACACATGCACACACACACCATTAATTCTGCACGCACACCTTCACATTGCCTACCTATCCTGAGAGATTCACACACGTATACCCCGCCCCCACACACACACATATACACATACACACCAGAATCTGTGTCAGTGTGATTGACGCAATTGTGCGAAAAGGGACACCAACGTCACAACAAGGTATCTGGCGTGATCAGGATGCAGTTTCGGATGCCATCGCTCATTGTGATCTGACACGGAAATGTGTCTCTCTCACAGTAACTGCCCACAACATAACATGGCTGATTGATGAATCAGGGTCAGAGGCTACAAAAACTATGACAGAGACCATTCACTCTGGCAATGAGATCCCCATATGCCCAATTATTGTGTCTTTCAGTCAGGCCAGATCAATGGACGTTCTGTCTGTCAGTATGAAATTACAGTACCAAAGCCAGTTAGGCAAGGTAAAATCGCATTAATCATTCATTTGCTATAGAAAAATACCTCACCATCAGACAGCTCTGAAATCCATCTTTCATCATATTGCTCAAAAATTAATCTTGCATCAAAGTCACTTTTTTTAAATAGCCGTGCCCTGGTGTTATATTGCTGAGCAGCTCCACAGTGGGAAAGCACCCGCGCTGCAGTGAGGTGCCAGCTGACAGAGGATGGAACTCACCCGGAAGGAAAGCTCCAGGTTCTCTCCTCCCCACACCTCCATGCCCGTGTCGTATGTGCCCAGGTACTCAAAGTACGCCTTGCTCACAGCAAACAGACCACCTGCCATGGTAGGAGACCTGAGAGGAATACAGAGGAATTATGGTCATTTTAACACAGCGAGGAGGTGCTATGATCCTGGGTCTCAAGTGCATAACGCCTAAGCCCAACGTGGCATTAGAACAATAGAAGCCAGTATTTAGAAACAAACCGTTAACAAACTACTTTTATGGGTATGCATGGGTATGGGTGTTTGCGACCAGACAACGTGATTTCCTGTGTGAGCAGACCGATGTAAAGTATCACGTGGTCACCTGATGGGGTCCATGCGGGACCTGCGCCTCTTGCGTTCCCCCTCGGGGACCGAGTGCCACTGGAAGGTCAGCCGCCAGTCGAAGCCTCCGATCATTGGCTCGTCAGTCTGCATGTAGAACTCGAAGGTGTTCCAGTCAATGGTGTCTATCACGGGGCACACGATGGTGCTCTCATTGTTGCCAATCCTGAATACGCAACGCGGCCGGCGACCAGAAAGACGACAACGTGCAGACAACAGGGAGCGGGGAGGTGAACCACAAACAAAAGAGTACAACCCCATAAAAGTGCGTGTGTGTGTGTGTGTGTGTGACATGGTTTTTATGGCTTTGTGTATTGTATAATAGTTTTTATTTTAATATCGTCTTCTCAATTCCTTTTCTCCCATCTAAGGATATATTTGTAAGCACCCGCATAAAACAGTAACTGAGTCGAGTCCGATAAAGTCTAAGCAATCCAATTTGGTGACGCACCTCTCCAGCAGTGGTTCGATCCATCCGGGAACACACTCGCAGTGGCAGTCCAGGAATGTCAGGACGTCGCCTGTGGCGTAGGTGGCGCCGATGAGACGTGCCCTGACCAGCCCCTCCCTTTTGTTGGTGCGGATGAGCCGCACGCGCTCCAGGTTGCTCATATACTCCTCAAGCTGGGATTTCAGGTAGCCTGCAGGTCACACACATAGACACATACATATACATACACACACACACACACACACACACACACACACACACACAGATCTTATCATTATCTGTAACATCTCAGTCTTTCATCATGTTCTTGTATATCTATGCTCCTTTAACATCATGTACTGTACCTTCCCCTAGGCTGAGTGAATTACTGCTAATGAGCTCTTTCCACAGCTATGTGACGTTCCTTGCCAGATGATTAACACCTTTAAGAGCAGATGGCTCTGATCATCTCTTTTACTGTTCAACAAAACGTTTGGTATGCTCATCCATGTCTGACCTTATTTCAGAAAACATGGGAACATGAGAGAACAGCTTTTAGTGCCACTGTCAGTTCACCCCTCCCTCCCTGTCAGTCTGGAGTAGAACAGTTTCTGATTGGACAGGGACAAGTCCAACATTCCACCTAGTCAGAGGAGAGGAAATGTTGTCATGGGAGGTCAGTGTGCACTGAGGTCATCTTCATGGTGTAATGTCACTCACACACGCACGCACACACACACACAGGCGTGAGCCAAACCCTAATTCCATTAACACAGACAGACACAGCAACACTCCTAGATCCAGTTTCTGAGACTAAGTAGTATCATTCTCATGGTTCCTACAGAGAAGTTACATTCAAGCTTGTGAAATAAACTACAAGTTTAGCATCTTTTGCCAACTGTGTTCATAAAGCAGTGATGGGCAGCTGCAGCAGCTAGATTTCAACACACATACACACACGTGACAGGAGTTTGATGTATCCAATTGCTTACTTCTGATTAGGAAAGTTATCAAGTAGGGCTGGGCAATATATCGATATTATATCAATATCGTGATATGAGACTAGATCTTAGATTTTGGATATCGTAATATTGTGATATGGCATAAGTCTTTTCTGGGTTTTAAAGGCTGCATTACAGTAAAGTGATGTAATTTTCTGAACTAGATTGCTCTAGCTGTTCTATAATTTTCCCATATTTTAAATGACCCACTTAGTCATTATATCCACATTACTGACGATTATTTATCAAAAATCGCATTGTGTCAATATTGTGTGAAAGCACCAATAGTCATACAACATCGATATCGAGGTATTTGATCAAGGATATTTGATTTCGTCCATAACGCCCAGCCATGTTATTGGTGCCATCAAAATGCCTGCATTTTCATAACCACATCAGATGCCAAACACTTCCAGACTGCGGGCACCTCTTCAAGTAACTCGGCATTCCATACTGTCTTTAATGGAATGCGCCCCGTCACTGTTCATAACTGGTTTTGAGTTTGTGTGGAGCCATAATCCATCCCTTGTTCTTCGTCTTATTTCTAATTATAGCCCTGACAGTTTCCTGTTTGTCTTGTTTGTTAACTGTCAGTATCTGTTAGAACTGAGAGAGTTTGAAATAAGGCATTGTTCGCTTTTGATACGTCGTCTGACTTAGAAAAACCAGACTGCCAGTTTTCTTTATTTTCGCAATTACCTTGTAAAATTGCCATTTGTCCTTATCATCGCAGGGGTGACTTTATGTGCCTCACCCCCTTCAAATTTGGTCTGTACCAATCACCACTTCCTACACCACTGCTGTCACAAAACATCGAGTTGACATGAGCGGAGTGCCCACTCAAAAACAACCGTCAAAAACAACGTTGCCGGCTGAAATGTCTGACCTCGGTCGCTGTAGTCGTCAATGAGGATGATCTCTTTGAGCAGGATGGCGGGCGTGGTCTCCAGCACGCTGTGCACCGTCCTCAGCAGGGTGGACCAGGCCTCGTTGTAGAAGGCTATGATCACCGAGGTGGTGGGCAAGCGACGGTAGTCAAACTTCTTGTTTCGGCATCTGGGCGGGGGGGGGTAAGAGAGGAGTCGGTTAGTGTCTGTGCTCTATGTTATGTCTGGATTATAAAGGAACTCCTGCAGTATATTCTGGCAATTACAGGTCCTGCACAGTAAAATCCACGTTTTCAATCTATTTTGGTTCTAGTGGGAGGAGTTATTATTATTATATACCCATGCCACTTTACTAAGGGTGAAAGCTGCCTCAATATGGCTCAAAGAGCAATCCATTCGCCCCGTTTCAACAGCTTTTTTGTAACTGCACCCTAAATATCCAAATGTCAATATGTGAGGGATATTTTCGCATATGGCCAGGGTGGCTTATGCTAGCGAGAGCAGAAGGGTTCGTTTGGCCAGAGAAATATAGATCGCGGGTGGAGTGTGTGTGTGTGTGTGTGTGTGTGTGTTGGGGGGGGTGGATCACACCGACCAGCAACATACCACAGCAGTTTTCTTGGAGAGACCACAAAAACACAGGCAAAGAGAAGAGGACGGAGAGCCAAGTGCGGGGAGGAGGGATGGGCAAACTGGATGAAAATGAAAGCGAGTGGGCTTAAAGAAAGACAAAAGAAAAGAGAAAGAAGAGGACAAAAGAAGCAGGGAAAGGGGGGGACATGAGAGCAAGAGCTACACAGGCGGAGAGAGAGCGAGAGAGAGAACGAGAGAGAGAGAGAGAGAGAGAACCTTCTGGGACATTTTGTGTGCAGTATCTGTTTTAAAAAGCTCATCTGCCTTATGAATCACAGCTGGCCCCTCTCCATGCTGACCGCAAGTCTAGCCACAGCCCACTCTACTTATTAAAATCAGCTGGCATCTCTTCCAGAACAAACAAAAGCATGCTTATGAGACAAATCCCAAGCCTGTTATGCTGCAGCCTGATAGTGCGCATGCTGTCTCTTGTTTACGCCTTATCTTTGAAGAAGTGCTCGGTTTGACTTGGTGATTATCTTTGCATAAGCAGTTAGTTTGACTTGGTGATTATGATTATCGCATCTCAGCAACTTACAATCCTACAACATTCCAGGCAGTTTCCCCAGCTCAGGGAGAAGATCAAAGCACCTTATCAGACAAACTTTGGATTTGTGGGCGGCTTGCCGGTATAAATTTTTAAGGTTGATTTTCACCTGTGCACCAGAGCTACATTTTGCTGCCTGTGTAGCTTACAGCTGAGTTGAAAGGTTTTACCGTAACCCGTTTTATGACAGTCATTTTGAAAAGGTGTCCTTAGACTTATCCATCCATTCACCCACTGTTAGAGAGCATTAGCATTCTATTCATGTGTACTAAGCAGCTTTCTTGGGGAAGCTTGTCTGGCTCATCTCAGTGAGAAAACAGCGAGAAGAAATAACATGATTTTAAATTCCGCTTCTCACAGTGGTGATGATTACAAGGTCTGGGTTTCATTAGCGAGGAGGCCTGGCTAGGGGGAAGGAGGAGCTCGAACTGGTAATAAAGGACATTATCATACAGGGTGTTGGACTGCCAGCATCACAGAGGCTCAGCCGAGAACAGCTGTTGACAACAGACCCTGATGAAAAGGAACTGCACTCAGGCAGAGAGAGCTGCTTACACTAGCTTCAATAATAAGCACCGACAGCCTTCGTCCAAGTTGTCTGTTGAAAAACTTTCTCCAGTAAAGCCCTCAACTTCATCTACAATGAGAAATTCCTCCCTAACGCAGCCCAGTCAGAGCATCAGCTCCATTCAGCATTCAAGCCCAGGGATGTGTTATTGAGTGTAGCCTAGAATTATTTTCCAGCAACTCAACAAAGAAAATGAAGAATTGACTGAAATAAAGAAGACCTTCACCTTGGTCTACTACGTCTCATGACTGTCAACAAACAGAGTAGGATCTTTTCTCTCTACTCACTCAGACATCCTGTGGTCTTGGATGTGTCGGTGGAGGGAGATCTTGTCACTGGCGTAGATGTTGATGGCGTAGCGCTCCACGCTCTCCTGCTCCTTCTTCTTCTCCTCGGGGCTGAGGTTGAGGCGCGTGGCCCGGCCCAACTCCCCCGGTGCATTGTGGTCCACCGGGGCTTTAATGTACAGGGGTCTGGCCAGCTGCCCGTTGGCCCCGCTCTCCTCCAAGGACAACTGTCGCGCCCGGAGGTTGTGCTCCTCTTCGTCCTCCCCTCCAGAGGGAGAGGAAGAGAAGGAAGAGCGTGCCATGAGGAGGTAGGCCAGCCAAAGCAGCCATAGCAGGAAGAAGGCCTTGGGCAGCATACCCAGTTTCCGCGAGCAGCGCCCCCTCATGGCGGCGGGCCCCAGTGAGGCTGCGTGACTGTCTTAGCAGCGTCAGGGTGCCCTGCAGGACACAGGCCTCTGTAAGGACAGCACAGAGACACTGGATCAACAACAAGAGCACAGCCATTATGTACCATCATTATCTATAGTACATAAATCCTTAGAGAAACATTAATCAATAATCAACATTATATATCAGAACCCAGAAAGGCTAAGGAGAGAGGCTATAAAACTATAGGCACAGTGACAGGAGGTGATTCAAGATATTAAATATTTAATTCAAAGTTATCCCCATCTGAATGAGGTATGATTAAGCACTGACACCATTCACAATTATGCGTTATGTCATACTCCTCTGAGCATCAATTTTCAACAAAGATAAAGTGTTTGCATATAAATGAGCGAGAGTGCTGATCACGCAGCCCCAATAGGCCAGACCGATGGGAAATCAACACCGACATCATAAATATCACCACGCAATCGGGCTGAATTAAGATGCTCATTAGATAGAAATTGCAAAAGACAGACAAGGCTAAGTTATGGTTTACGGTACAGTAATGTGCTGATTAAATTACAGCCTAACATACACTGCAGTGGGAAATGTGCTACAACACAACACCTTGCGTCCGCAGTGGGTTTTAAATTCAGCAAAGTTCTCCCAAAACTGTGCTGCAGTGGTGTTGCACCACTTCGCAGAAAAACCATGTGACATTTCCAATCAGCCAATTCACACTTGTTCATCTGGGCAGTACCCCCGAGGCCTTGAGTCCTGCCAAAAGGGTTTTTTCAAAGCCTACATCTGGTGTTTTTTCATGTCAATTTTGGGAATCTATATTTAGTTCTGGAAGAATTCCACTTGTAGATACTAATTAAGCAACGTTTCCAACCCATAATCTCACAACCTAACCTATACATCCATTTTGCTCTAATGTTTAGGCTTACAATCATTACAAGCCCAAACAAACATATTGCAGCACATCCATCTCTTGCATTGTGTTGTCTTTTTATCAAACGCCCCGTCATCAATTTAATAATACTGTAACAGCAATCCCTCGTTCTGGTTTTTGACAGAAGCCATTTGTTTTGATTTGGATTAGACGTCTGGCCTCTGAAGGCTTTCCTGTGAAAGAGTCAAAGGCAACGGTCTCCTATGAAAATACGTGGGGATATTTGCATAAGAATCTACTTGACCTGCAGTACTTGTTTTGACTTGCAGTACTTGTTTTTTTACTTCTGGTTTTCTCTATGTTTATTGTATGCAGTAATAGACCAAGTTCTTGTATTGTGTAAACTTACTTGGCAATAAACCAGATTCTGATTCTGATTTTGATTTTGTTCATTTCAATTGTTGGCCTGGGTTAAGTAGATACATGAAAGCCAGCAATTTAGACTGATTTAAATCCGACAGCCCAGCTTAGCGTGCCGGAGGCTTGAGAGAGGGCTGTGGTTAAAGCACATCACTCTTCTATGTTGACACTGAGTGTAATCACATAATTGTGTTGCATTAATATTACAGCAGGGTGCTATTTAGGCCCACAGAGCTAGTGCCAGACAGAGGCTTAGCAGAAACTTTGATTCTACCCCCAGCCTACCTGTCCTCCTCCTGCTACTCTGTGCCTCGTGCCACCCCTGATACACACACAGATTACAATATCCTCACACCTGAACACAAACAAATACGCGTTTCCCATGTCCATACCGATTCAGAAAGGATGATGACGCTTTCCAGGTTTCTAATTCTAAATCTCAATGAATGCAGCTTCTGTGAAAATGGTGGACAAATAAAAGAGAGCGAGAGGAAATGTGAGTGTGAGTCTGTGTGTGTAGGCTAAGTGAGTGACCAATCCCGTGCGGTATTGTTGGATCTCTGAGTCCGAGTAGGCTCCCTTTCCATTGGAGCCCTTAAAAGGCGTCAGCACAGCTCTTTCTCTCTGGCCTGGGCCCCGGCCAGAGGACTTGGGAGTCC
>OMKK01035043.1:6900-17169 GCA_900302305.1 Polymixia japonica | reverse complement strand
ATAACTGCTTGAGTCTGAGTGTCTTCTTCCATTAAAGGGTCTAACACCCCGGCAGAGAAGTATATTTTGACGAGACAACATTAGACACATGATGCAAAGTTCCGCGCGTATTGTTAAGAACTACATTACCCATGAACATAAACGGAAGTCCAGTTGGTATATCTACCAATGACAGTTAAGAACTACATTACCTATGAACATAAACGGAAGTCCAGTTGGTATATCTACCAATGACAGTTAAGAACTACATTACCCATGAACATAAACGGAACTTCAATTGGTACATCGACCAACAACAGTTAAGAACTACATTACCCATGAACATAAACGGAAGTCCCGGTGGTACGTTTGACCAATCAAAACAGTCGAAGGAAACATCCGCCGAAATTTCAAAACGCTATTCGGGCTACTCGGTTTTAGCGGTGGTTGTTTTATTGTCAGTCTATTTACACTCTAGATAGATATTATGGATCCATCGACAGAAGAGGAGACCAAGCTGTATTTTTATGAAAACAGACTGAAAACCTACATGGGATGGCCGTTCGAAGAAGGCTGCGCTTGTACCCCGGAGAACGTGAGTAACATTAACTCGACGGTGCGGTTAAAACCCGCAAACTCTCTGCTGTCAGCCGTGAATATAATTCATCATATACTGTTTTCCATTTATGATTCTCCTAAATAATCGAAGCGTTACCTCCCTTCTTTCAAATCAAACATCGCGTTGCCGTAATATGTTATTTTTCTTCTAGCGTCGACACAGTCAGTCAGATCGTGTCAAGTTATCATGTTATTTCTGGGAGGTTCTGTGCTGAACTGCTGAATGCTGAACTGCTCAACCAGGCTTCATGTACCTAAACAAACAGCTGGAACCCCAAACATGTTGCACAGATGAAGCTTAGCGTGATTTATTATTAACAGTGAGCAAAAGCACGAGAAAGTCATTTAAATTCAATCAATTAATTAAATCAATTAGTTCCCATGTTAAGCTTAATTTGTGCAACCTTTAGTGCAGGGGTCACCAATCATGTGCCATGGAGGCATATTTGCTCACTGTTAGTACTCACGCTAAACTTAACCTGTGCAACATCTTTGGGGTTCTAGCTGTTTGTTTAGGTACATTAAGCCTGGTTAAGCAATTTTTTTATTAAGAGTTTTAGAACCTCCCTTCTATCTCCCTCACACCCTACAAATACTACTGGAGTTTAACGTTCACTACCTTTCAGTAGTGATTGCCTCGTAAAATGTACACTAAAATACCAGAAACGGCATCAAAGTGAGTGTTAGGGTGTGTACCAGGGCTCCCACAGGCCTTAACAATCTTTAAAAGTTTGTGAATTTGAAAAAAAAAGTAGGTCATTGAAACTGCTTGAATCTACAGTGAATGTTGAATAATGTAATAGATCTAGGTCTACATGGTTCAATGTTATAGTTTGATCTGGATGTCAGAGCACCCATATAGCATGTCACGGTGCAACACTAAAAATGGCAATGTCCATCTACGTTAAGACGTTGTACTTCTATGGTGTTGAGTCCATTAAATTTGAGGAAATTAAGTCTTTAAAGTCATTAAGAAGTCCTTAAATTAGATCTTCAGTAAGGTGTGGGAACCCTGGTGGACAGTGTTGCTTACTGTGTTGCCCTAACAATCCAGCATCCGGTATTTAGGTGAGCACACTAAGATGGAGTGTAAAATTAGTTTTGCATTAGGTAAACAGTAATGCTTTGTTCTTGGTCTAAGATGGTTAACCAGTTGGTGGTGTGTGTTGTTTTGATGTCTTGTTAACGTGCCCGTGTCTCCCTCCAGATGGCCAAAGCTGGCTTCATCCACACCCCATCAGAGAACAGCCCCGACGTGGCCAAGTGTTTCTTCTGCCTCAAAGAGCTGGAGGGCTGGGAGCCCGAGGATGACCCAGAGTAAGCACCCCCTCCCTCCCTAATAATGCTTTAGGTCAAACAAGGTGTTTGGAAGGAAAGGAAATCGATGTACCTTCATTTCATCTTCAAATTATGTTTAACATTAATTTCTAATTCATATCTGTGAATGTTATTTCCTTGAAGGGTATATCAATATGGTGTAGCTGAATGGTTTGGTGAAATATAAAATCCACATTAGTCTATATATTTAAAGGCCCATGTGTTCTGAGCTGAAACATGGTGCTGTACAATTTGTTCCGACAAGGAATAAAGTCAGAAAATATCCATTTAGGCCATTTATGAGAATTTACCTCTGACATGACTAGCCTAGACAGACAGCTATTTATAAAGTTATAAAACCCTCTGAGCCTCCTACACCTGCCTCTTAGAGACTGAGACAAACAGCTTTTTCATTTTGAAAACTGCACCTCTGCTATATCATTTTGGCACTGCTGGTGTGCAGTTCTTCCCTAAAGCAGCCCACGTCATCACTCTCCGCTTCAGGTCCACACGTTTTTTTTTACGTTTTTTTTCTCCATTGGTGTGTATTGTGTCTGGACACTGCTACAGCATTTTCCCACTCAAAAACAACCTCTGTTTTGCTGATGGTGAATTTGAATTTCTGTTGTTGATTATTAGTCCAGAAAACAAAGAGTGTATTATCTGGAGCCATACTGAGATTACAAATAGGACAACTTTTCACTGGGAAAGATGTAATCACGAAGGAAATGCATAATAGGACTGTAGTGTGCAACTCATTATCAAGAGCAGAAATCTGGCGTGAATGGCAGCCATTGTCCTCTAACGGTACTAAAAGAGTCATCGCACATTGTTTGCGTGTGTGTATTCCAACAAATAAATTGTCTCTGGTTTCAGTTGTTAAATGTCCCACAGTTAATAACAGAATCATGTTGTGAGGTCTGAACCCTGGGGCAGCGTGGCATGCAGGGGCACTGACATAACCCTGCTAAAGTAAATATCATGTATACACACTTCTTATGTGACTGGGTGCTATGGCAACAGGCCAGGTATACAATAAATAATTTTTCTATTAATATTCTCTAGTGCAGGATTTCTGCTGATTTTAAAGTGTTATCCCTAATCTGTTTTTTATTGCTTTATAGCTGATGTCCACAAAATGGATGACCAAGGGACAATTGAATATAATATTAGCACAGATAAATGAGTTGCTTCAATTAAGCAATTTTCTCGTACAGAGTTTAGAATCAACTCTCTAATTAGAGTCAAATCCAATTCCATTCATGATTAGTATCGAGTCGAGTTTATTATTAGTCTTTGCATGGAAAGATAATAACAATAATGAACTCTATTCATCTGAGCACTTTTCAAAACGAATTACAAAATACAAAACAAGGTCACTGATCATGGAGAAATACGAGCAAAGCAAAACAATTAAGTTCACGATTTTATAGATTAGTTTTTAAATGTAAAAGATGATACTGCAATGTTTATGCATCTTTTTTCTGGTTATGCACCCCTGGACTCTTGTCTGCACAGGCCATGCCTGGTTCCTCCTGTCATTCTCCTGGTTCCTCTCATTCTCCTGGTTCCTCCTCTCATTCTCCTGGTTCCTCCTCATTCTCTTGTTTTCCAGAAAGGAGCACAAATCTCACTCCTCCACCTGCAACTTCATTGCCCTGAAGAAGACGGTTGAACAACTATCTGTGGAGGAATTCCTCAAACTGGAGAAAGAGAGACAAAAGTTTGTCATTGTACGTTCCTCAAAGGGCACACCATAAAACACAAACTTACAATAGTTGATCTACGTAATGTAATATTTAGTCAATTAAATTAACAAATGTAAGTCACGTTACAGGACAAGACTGCAGACAACAGTCTAACAACAGCTTACTAAAAATAGGAGTTTGCAACTGCCAATGTGAACAAGAGCTCTTGATGGCGTTTCTGACCTGAGTATCATCTCTTGTCCTCCCCCTGACAGAACAAAGTCTGCGATGAGGGGATTCACAAGTTTGAGGAGGCAGCCAAATTGAGGAGAGCCGAATTAATCAAGTCAGCCATGGAGGAAGAGTGACGAGAGAGAAAACACAGATGAATGAAAGATGAAAGCTGGGTGGGGGGGTGGATGGATGGATGAGTCAGATCGACTGAATAGTCTTTTCAATGTATTGATTTTCCCTTTCTCTTTCTTTTTTATGTGTGATCTTTCATGTTTTAAATGTTCTGATGTGTTAAGTCTTCTGTTTTATTCATTAAACGTTTCCTTTTAGCTACCTTGTGTTAAGCATTGAATTGATTGTATAACTTAAACAAGCTCCTCATATGTAGCAAACAAAATGTGCTTCTGGCTATTGCTTGGCTGACGGGAGACCCTACATAGTAAAACGGTGTTTTTCAAAACATTAGGTTGGAGCATTTCCTTGTTCTGTTGAAAAAGCTATGGCTGTTTTTAAAATAGGTTTTTAATTATATGGGGGTCATGATGTATTTTGGTAAATGTCACTTTCTTTAAGTGATGTCATTCCGCAATTAGTCCACTGCTGGTCGATCCTATGTAAATTTGATAATATACTTTGTACATCGTTTAGAAGAGATATAGCATCCCAGCAATTGCATTAGCGTAACTCGATTTAAAAGTCATTTAAACAGCATTTCATCATTATCGTCTCCCGCCGTGCCATGCGTAAACTTGGTTTGTGCGTAAAACTGCGCGTCTCCCTTATAAAAGGACGCGCCGCGCCTCAGTAGCGGTCGTTATTCAGGCGGAGTGCTGTCATCGTTGGGTTGCTCACAGAATTTATTTATTCAACGAGGCTTGGAGAAGTTGTTAGACCTTCATCTCCGATATATTTGAATTTCTGCAGTGATAACGACAGCTGGATAACCCCGTGGCGTCTTCTTTTTTTTTTTTTTGAACAACCGAACACGTGAACGCTCAAGTGGTGAATTTCACTGAGATTATAGTGTTTTGAAATCATTGGTGCATCCAGTAATAAGCGCGTAAAACGTTGATCGCAGCCGAGCTATTTGCATGGACAGCAGGGCATCGGCGTCAAGCATGAGTTACACCAATCAAAGGTACAAGATGAGGATAAGTTTTGGCTCTCTTGTGATCACTGCGGGCGTCTCCGGCATACTGAGCTTTGCTTTATTGGCTGCTGCAATCGGAAGCGAATACTGGTACATTATAGAAATGAAACCACTAAACCGGAGCGACTTTGAGGATTTGAGTTCTCACTCAGGACTATGGAGAATCAACGAAGGTACGTTCCCATGTAGCGCTTAAGTCACGTCAATAGCACTCATTACACTGTTAGACTATTTTAGATTATAGTGGTTTTAGTGATTTCTTTCCTTTGCATCTCTCTTCCATGCTGTTTTTAATAAGCCACTCAGTGATAGCAGAATTGCAATTATATTTCTAATATTCCTTAATATCTTTTTTATTATTGTGATATCCAGGTGGGAAGGTGTACTCTTTCACAGCAGACTTCTCCAACTACTCTGAGTCTGAGTTGCACATGCTGAGTAAGTCAACCCCTCTCCTATTTCAGCCTTGATGCAGCCCTGTGACTAACAGACATTCTGTTAATGAAGTTTGATTGTCAAGATACCCATAACTCCCCTGTTGCCCCATGATCCATCTGTGTGTGTGTGTGTGTGTGTGTGTGTCTTCTACACAGACATGCACAGTGTGATTGTGGTCGTGCTTCCTCTCAGCCTGGTCCTCCTGGTGTTCGGTGCCATCTGCGGGTTGGTCAGCTCCCTGGCGCGTAGCCGCGCCCTCCTCACTGGCTCTGCCTCGTACTTCTTCGTCTGCAGTAAGTATGGTTCAAATCCCCCACTCGGCCCCTCAGGTCTGCTCTGATCGTGTCCATCCTGAGCTGCATTCCAGAGTGAATCTCTTCTAGAGCAGAACGGCGCGAGGTACCTTCTGTCAGTGTCGGCTGGTTCTAGGCAAGAGGGTGGAGGAGAGGAACTTTGTGACGTAATTATATGCGTTGTGTTGAGCAGCAGGGTGGCCGTTCGTTAAAGAGACCGTCTTTCAACCAGAGGAGCTGCTGAAGTGTCCTTGAGCAAGTCGCTGAAGCCTTCCAGGTGTAGGAAGGCGAAAAAGAGGATTTCAGGGATTAGTGAAGTATCGCTTCACGTTAGGGCTTTTGCTTCCACCAAAATAGCTTTGCAACCATTCATTGTAAAAACCCACGAAAGTCAAGTTTAAGTCAAGTCGACTTTAAATACAAAACAGGTTTGATCCAAAGTGCTTTACAAGACAGATGGAATTAGAAAATCAAAAAGACAAACACAGACAAGGTCAGTCAGTTAAATGCTAATCAGTATAAATGTGTTTTCTTTTGGTTTTATAAATCTTAGGAAGATCTGATAGTAAGAGGAAGTTGATGCCACAGTATTGTAAAAACTGGCTAACCCTTTGACTTTGTTGTAGACCGTGGAACAGACAGCATCCCCTGATCAGAGACGTATAGACGTTCACTAATGTACAGAGGAGCAAGACCATGTAAAGCTTTGTTAACAAACAGTAAGATTTTAAATTCGATTCTATAGGTGATTCTATCCTCAGTCCAGGAAATACCAACCCATTCTTTGAAGCGCTTGATTAGTACGGGATGGTCGACTGTGTCACAGGACGAACTGAGCTCTAGGAGAACCTGCATCAGCTGCTACGAGGAGATCATTTGTCACGTTTAGAAGGGCAGATCCTGTGCTATGGAGAACCCTAAAACCTGATTGGAATTTTGTGCAGGTGCTATAGGAAAAATGGTCAGGTTTCATTTAGCTTAGTTTGGTTTCATTTAGTTTATTTGCACAGTTAAAAGGAATAGACGTGATTAAAAGAATAAAACTGATTAAAGAGAGAGATCTAATGAGATTTAAAAGCAAACACAAACAAAGGAGGCTTATAGAACACCTCACCTCAAAACAAACTAAATTGTTAGTCATTTTTATTCTAATTGTGTTAAACTACTGATTTATCAACTTTTTGGATGAATAGCAGTAATAACGTAGCCGGTTGGCCACCCAACCGTACATACAGAGTATGGCGGCCAGGCTGCTCCATGTGGTTAATAGGAGACTTGGAAGCCGCTTTATGGGTTGGGCCGAAATTAACCTCGGTTATTGTTATTGACCTCCAGTGGCCAAAGGGACTGAAGCATGCTATGGCCTGCTAGCTAGCTAGCTAGCTAGCTCAATCTGTTAGATTATTCCTTTGATTCAACTGTACAGGGTAAGTGTGGGGAAATGGTGTGTGTGTGTGTGTGTGTGTGTGTGTGTGGCTGCTTCTGTGCTGTTGGATAACTCCTCCCTAGAAATGACGTATACCTGCCTCATCCTCTGTACCGGATGCGTTATGAGTGCTTATATATTGGTCCGTTGGGAAGACCCACAACCAAGCAGCATTGCTTCTGCAGCCCATTACAGCCCAGATTTGCCATTCATCAGTCCAAAGCAATCTCTTTCAAGATTCTCTCTTTTTTTTTTTTTTGTTCTCATGTTCTGTCCTCTATTATTTTCTATATTATGAAATATGATCCAGATTTGCTCGATGGGAAGAGCACTAACACCGTGTGGGTTAATGGTTTTAATGGAGTCACACTGGGACAGCCCGTGAAAATGTAAACACTGGTGGTACTGCGAGGCTCTTTGGATAACACTTTGGTTAGCCTCACTGGTAACACGTTACAATAAGGGTACAACGATTAACCATTAATTAACATTAGTTAATGCAGCAAAAAGCGCTAACTAACAGATAATTAACAGTTAACGAATGTGTCTCGTAAGCATGTACTAATGGTGTTCATGTATTAATTTATACTTAACCATAATTAACTATGTATTAATGTTCTTTGTGAACCTTGCGAATTTGAAGCAATCAAAACATTAGTGAAACATTTCCAACTAGAAATCAATATTCGTCATGGCAACCATCTGTTATCAACATGATTCATTCCAAATGTAAAAAGATGAAGACTTTATACTACATGTTAAAAGAAAATGCAAGTATTACTGCATTAGCTAACGTTAATTAATGGCTAATTGTACCGCCTCACTAGTCAGAAGTTAATGTTATATCATTCAATTAATACCTGACACAAAGCTCTGGTTGAACTGGCCTAAACCCCCCTACAATGCAAGGAGGAGCTCTGTTGATCTACCCGTCATAGATTTGAAGTGACCAATCACGATCTCTTGGTGGTTGGGTCGGGTCGGGTTAAAGACGGAATGAACCTGAGATAGTAATTCTTATGATATTTCCATGCTGCTTTCATCATCATAGCAAAGGGAATCCAGCTCGCTGAGTTCAAGATTCAAGATTATTTTTAATTTGTCCCGAGGGAAATTTGTCTTGGACATACAGGCTGCCACATAGTACAAAGTGTCATAACAAGACAACAACAGAGAAGAAACAAAAACAAAACAGTAGTGCATAGCACACCAGTGCCAAAGGTGCAAATAAGAGTTGTATCATGTCGGCCCGTAAATACAGAGAGATTATGAGGAAAGAGGAGGAGCTTACTGGGTGGTTTTCTGTCAATCAGAGCGATCGTTGATTGACTGAGTGAACAGCCAATGAAATTGCATCTTTTGGAAAATGGAAAGCTTGGCCAAATATGAGAAGGTCAGTGGGCAGGCCGTCTGAGAATGAGGCTAATACAAAGTGATATACTGTATGTATAGGTAAGGGAAAAAGAGCCAGGAATTAAAGCAGGAGAACTGAGCAGATATAGTTTCACAATATGTAGAAGATATCAGCTAATTAGAATACATCTGACAACTCATAGTTTATCCGCTCTAGCAACTGTCCTCCCTCCCACCCCTGTGATTATCTTGGATAATTGTTATGTGTTATGTGCCCTTGGAAGTAAACCACCAGGAAATGACATATGTCAGAGAACTCACAGCTTTAATCATATGCATCCATGGTTGATTAATTGCCTACAGCAAGTGAAATGACAAGTTCTGTTCAAATGCCGACAATCCAGAGGCCTCCTGTACGCTTTTGAAGTGGGAGACGTTGTTTTCAGGAGCCAGTGGAAGAAAATGTGCAACCATACTGCGCCGCGATGAATTACTTATTACAGTCCACAATCCCCGTAATCCTGGGGACAAGCACAGCTTAGTTTGGGGTGGTTTGACTTAGTTCAGTTTGATTAGGTTAGCTAATGTGAATAGATAAGATTAGATTGGATGAAACTTTAATGATGCCTGTGGGGATGTAACCTGATGTTGTTTCCCTCTCCGAGTTGACCAGCTGAGCTAGATTTAACCACAGGCCCGCATGTCCCCGCATGTCCCCACATGTCACTGGACTGTGCCTCAGCCAACACCTTATTACTACTACAAAGAGGGTGTTGTGTCAGTTGAACAGTTAAAGAACAAACTCTTTATGCCCTCTCTTTAATCAACATCACATGGCGGTGTGTGAAATGGAATCAGGGCTGGAATTAGATTGGAGTTGTCTTGTGAAGTTGTCCACTGTGCGGCTGCGTCTCGTCCCGGCCCCTGGGTTGCATTCCTCGTGAGGACATTGTTTGCTTTAGATTTGTCATTGCCTTGTTCAGTGTCACTGTTCTTATTTTGCTTACTTTCTGAGTTGTTTTTTGTTTGTTTGTTTGTTGACTTGATTGTTTTTCAATCTTTCGGTGACTAACTTTCTTCAGTATGCGTCTGTTAAATGTCTTCTAATGCTTCGGACTTACTGGGAGATTAATTCAGGCGTGTCGCCTGAAAAAGTGTGCGTTTGTGTGCGAGTGTGAATGTTTAACGAGTTTAAACTGATGCCCCTTTGAGCGCTCAATTTACTAAATTCCTAGAGTTAAAACCAGGCATAAACAGGGACTTGAGTGTTAACTTTAACGCCTAAAGCAAGAAAGACAGGCGATATGAGCCGTAAGCATACTTCCTTCAAATCCCAAACACGGAGATTTACAACCAGAGGGAAGTTTGATTTCCCTTAGATAGATGTGATTATTATAATTGTTTTGTTAATTGCTTTGATATTATTGCTTCTAGGGGAGATTGTTTCTGTCTTTCTCCGTTTTGTTCGTATGTTGCAGCAATTCTCTGCACCAACCATTAAACAGCCTAATAGGTATTTGTCTTTGCTCCCTGCAGAGCTGTGTTGTATCCAGTAGAACAGCTCTTTATAATTCTCTCTCTCTCTATAAGAGAGTAACATATGAAATGCTTTTAATTTCAAAAGCTCAACTAAACTTAATTTAGAATAAAAATTGTGTTCTATGAAAATAGAATAACATTTCTGAGAGAATTAGAATATATTCCAAAACTATTTATTTTGAGAAAATATCGCTACTTGAAATTTACGAGTCGATATTATCTAGACACGGATAA
>OMKK01035026.1:0-17406 GCA_900302305.1 Polymixia japonica | reverse complement strand
TGTGTGTGTGTGTGTGTGTGTGTGTGTGTGTGTGTGTGTGTCTGTGTGTGTGTGTGTGTGTGTGTGTGTGTGTGTGTGTGTGTGTCTGTGTGTGTGTGTGTGTGTGTGTGCGTGTGTGTGTGTGTGTGTGTGTGTGTGTGTGCGTGTGTGTGTGCGTGTGTGTGTTCCAATGTTGGACCTAGTCTAGAGGGAGGCTGTTGTTTGCTAGTCCCTCACACCCTGTAATGCTTCAGTTATCCCATTGTTAGAGGGTTCTACTGTACCTGCAATTAAATTTTCAAAGTCGGAGGAGCTTAACTAATTAGTTGCAGAAACTATGCCCTCTTTCCAATGCAAATAACACAGCAATGTAATAGGGCAGGAAGTTGTAAAATGGCCTCGGTGCATCTTGCATTGCTAATCAATACAAATTGGATTTCCACCATTATGTTATGTCAGCTATTTCTGTGCATTCATTTGACTGATAAAACTATAATTTAGCTAACGTGATGCCTTCTGCAGAATAATCTAGCAGCACTAGTGCAAATAAAGACACTTTTCATTTTTTTTGTTTTGCTTGACTGAACAGAATCAAACTTCCAACTGCAACATTTTGTATGTATGGTAATACTGATGATTCCTTGACAAGGCCGAGACAAGGCAGCTCATCTGAAGGAGAGAATGAGAATAAACCACAATTTTCAAACGCAAATCACCATAGAAACATCACCTTGGAATATGAAGTGTAATGTAAATGCTCTCCATTTTGATTGTATATTTGCATATTCCTGTGCAGAGCGCTGTCAACGGCACCAGTGGGTGGTGGTGGGGAAATGCAGAGAGGTTTCACCATTTGTAAGGTTTAGCAGACAGCTATTGTTACAATTACATTAGGACATCTGCAAGGCCATCGTGGACCTAGAAACAACTCTGATAAGGGATGTCGGGCCTTCAGAACCATTCCCACACGCCTCTGTGACTCTGTGAGACAGCAATGGCTGACCTGGAAGTGATCTGGCTGAAACGAGTACGTCAACGGTGGCTAATGTTATGATGTTGCGATAGATATCATGACAAAAACAATTTAAAATACAGTAATGACTAAAATGATTCTGCTGCTGAATACTGAAGACACATTAAGCACATAAATAAATGTAATTCAGTGACAGATCTGTCATGGGTCATAAGGGTGAGAGGAAGATCTAATGACAACAACCTTTTATGTTGTCCAGCCTCAGTACTGAAATGTCACCATTACAAGAATATATTAAAATAAAGTTTTAAGTCACTATCATTAAATCATTTTGAATCAAATGAAATACATTGTAGTGCTTCACAAAATGCATTTTCCTCAATTGAAAAATAACATTGTCTTGTGCCTTGTCCTGCATCCACTATGTAAATAGCATGAGGGTTGCTTTAGTGCATACATTGTGTGGATTACATATTAACTTGGGCTGCAGATGCACAGGAGTGATTCATTTACTGATGCTGGAACTGGGAACACATATGGTTTATGTCTGGAACACCTGGAGGGTGTATTCTATATTTGCTTTAGTCAACTCAAGTGTTCATCAAGATTGATATCACTAATTATATAAATCTGGCCATCACAGAACAGTCATACAGCCACGGCATTGGAAATTATCAAAATAACACGCTACTTACAATAGGAGACTTTACAATGCTAACCAAGCTATATTCCATTCATTTTACACATCATGTGACTGTGATATTTTCTTTGATATTCAGCAGTCTCTTGTACCTCTGCTTGTACCTTTACTGAACACCATCTACCTCTTACAGTCATTAAATTTTCACACGCTTGTGCTGTGTCTTCTAAAGGTAAAGTGCTCTAGATGTGTCATCCATTTGACCCAATTCACTCTGATGGAAGCATTTATTGTTCTCCCGCATCTACTCTATATGTATGCCCCTGCAAAAGAAACCGTATTCATTTCCATTTATTTTGACCATTGGTGGGGCTGCCGCATCTCAAGCAACAAAGCAGGTCATTTCTTTGACATGAGAGCCAGTGATTACTTAAGACAGTTGGAGTGGCGCCGACATTGGCAGTGGAAATCCACAGAAGATAGAGTTGGATTGATCTGCCTTGGACCAAATAAATGGCCCTGTCACTAAGGTTAATAGTTATTATTTCTTCCACATCCAATTACCCATTAAATGAGCCAATATTTTGATTGAATATTGCACACAAATGATGCACAATGTTAAAAAACCCTAAATAAATGATTTGGTATGGTCTGAAAATAAAATAAAGCGATGTCTGGACTGTGGATGGATGTGTGTGCTCCTTGGGTTCTACGTCAGTGTAGACAGGTCATTCCAGCTCAGTGGGAGTTGGACTCTGGTTTAAAAGGGGTTTCCAGGAACATATCTGAACGATAACAAATAGCTTTGGGCCATGGGATTCATCACTGTCAGACCTTCCTCTTCGCCACGCCGCTATAGGTCATCATGAGTCGCTAAAACAGAGGAGTTTTCTGAGAATGTGGCACACTTATTCTAAAATCTCTTCGCCTGGCATTTTAAAAGGTTAAGCTCTTTGGAAAGGGCATGCTCATTTAATATTTTTCTCCCACAGAGCTAATCACTGTGGAGATGATTCTTACAAATATTATATCATCATTTGGAGGTACTTCTGAAAGAGATAGAGACAGGACTGCGGATTGACGAGTGAGATGTAAGCGTGATTATTGCCCATGTCCAGCTTTGCTAAACATGTCTGTCTATTTTCATTACACTCGGCCTGCTTCACCATCATTACCCTGAGTTTGTTTAACCATTTGCATGTCAGATATTCGCAGCCGTCAAACAATTTTTCTAAAGGTCAAACTTGCCGTGTATTATTATTTCTACACAGGCCTTCATTCATAGTTTGAACTTGTCAAGGCTGCAGCTTGATAATTACCGTAGTGATCATGATAAGTTCTGAATGTGGATACCAAAGCCAGAATCGCTTGGCTCTAAGGTATATCATCCCATTGTTACAGCTGGAGAGAAATCAGTAGGAACTGTACATAATTTTCACATTACTGATAAAACACCCACACAGTACAATAAACTGAGAGGTTCAAAGGATGCCTCCAGCTAAAAACATACAGACATATATCGATTCTAGGCCAGTTGTGGGTTCTACCTTGAGAAATCTACCTCACATTAACTGATTAAATTAAAAAAAAAATAAACAAGCGCATATTGTGTACAATCCCATGGAGCATTTGTGGCAAGGACATTTTGTTCCTTCTGAATACTTGATATTGGATGTTCTGTAAACATTCACAACTTAGGCGTTAAAAAATTCACAAAAATAGACGTGGCGTCTCACCTATTCAATCAGGTGGAGATCGAGAGCTCTTATGTTGGTGCGGTTTCTGTTCAGCTTCGAAGAAAACCTTTTGTCCGGAGAAGATCGTCAACCATGCAGATGCGCAAATGCAACGCGATCTGCATGTGTGACACATCCCCCTGATGTTTTCACACAGACACCGTGTCCCGGCCTTTGCATAGCACAATGCATTAACATGATTACAATCAGCACAGGGGGCGATAGCGCTCAGTGCAGTACTGTATATGTGACTCCAGATTTGACACAAGGGGTTATGTGACAAGAGGGTATCCTATCAGACAGGATGGAAAGGATGAAGGAGGCCAGCGGACTAATGTAGAGTGACACTCCCGTTTTCAGAAACTCCTCTAATGGCCCTCAGACGTACAGCTCTAGGGGTGCCGTGAAGGGCACAGCGTTACAGGCTTAGACCGCTGCTATTCAGCCATTTTCTGTTCAGCCCAAATGTATTCTCGTCTTTTGGCAGAGCATTGTGACACATTTAGAGACTGCAAAAATACCGGATCTGACTAGTTTCATCGGGAAAATGCTTTCGCCTTGACTTTAGGGTTACAGTGCATATTTTTTCAAGCTTGCTCTGTGTCAGATTTGGAATGTTGTTTTTTTTGGTGAGAGAGCAAAATGTCACCTCGGTATGTTAAGCACTCTCTTGACGGATAATAAAAACAAAGGCAGGATGTAAACTCTCCTCTATTCCTCCACAACGATGACCTCACTAGTTATAGTAATTATCGTATTGTCAGGAAATCACAAGAAACTATAACCGGTAATATGACAAGGTAAACTGTTTGCTTCCATCCCTGTACTTAAAGAATGGATTTTAGACGGACATAAGAGTAAACTCAGTAGAGGAATCTATCAAATAGCTACCTCCATTCTGGACTCCATAACTGTAATAAAAGCACAAGCAGGCGTTTAGCCAAGTGACAGTATTCATTTGTCTCCTAGCAGGCTATTGGCGGTTGACTGTTTCGAGCACCAGGGTAGAGGTTATGCCTGTGTACGTGCACGTGTGTGTGTGCGTGTGTGTGTTTGTGTTTGTGCATGCATATTGTAAGAAGCATGGTTTACATTATTTAGTTATTTTTATTTTGTTAAAAATATAACTTTAATAGTTATTGTATTTATGTTAAGGCATAAATACACACACCATCACTAAGAGAGACCTAATCTGCCTCACTGTATAATGACGTTATATAATCTGCCCATGCAATGGCCCTGAGCACCATGGAGGCTGCCGCAGCAGCTTCACAGAGTGGGCGCTTGCCTGCAGAGAGCATCCTGAAACTGTAGACAGCCAGTTTTTGCTTGGAATAACCTTCTGAGGCTGTCAACAGACAATGGGAAGACTGTGGGCTGCTTCAAGGCATGAGTGAATGCTAGCTTTAGTCAATTGTAACATATTCATGTGTTCTAATAACTACTGAAGAAATAAACAAGGTTCAGCACAAAATCTTATATATACATAATATTTCCATCTAATATGAAAATGTTTATGGGCCAGCAAGTACTTTCAGATGAATGTAGGCCTATTTCTCCAGTTCATCAGTAGATGGGTTTTCTTTGTGCAAAGGTTGTGAATTTGGCTATCGCAAATGAAACATTTGACTGCGAGTCAAGGCTCACTCATCACATAAGTGTGGGACTCTATGGAGAAACGGTGCTACATCTCTGTAACAATAAAGAGTTCTTCTTCTTGTGTCGTATTTCCGGCAGTTTAGACGCTGTGCGGCGTATTACTGCCACCCACCAGTTAAAACAAAATACAGTGAAGGTCACTTCAGCATTTACAGTATATCCAAGAGTATAGCCGAGTGGAAGGCAAAAAATTCAAAATTTGATAAGCTAATGTGTCTCGTTCCGACTTAACAGAGTTTTTAAAGAAAAGGTATATAACGTATTATATGATTGCATAGTGGATTTCAAAACCATGTACGCTGGACCAATAAATGTAGATGGAGGTTAACAGGACATCGTAGAAGAGGCCTACTATTCTCTGCCACTAATTTAATAATCTAGACCAGTCCAGTACACCATTAGATAAAATATAATTGAGGGCCAATGTGAGGGTCATTGCTGAGGGGTGAATATGCTTTCTCCAGTTCATTCTTCAAACTATGGCTGATTCACTAAACAGACATGACCAGTCATTAAACACACTCCACGTGTTACGCGGACGTTCAGTCAGTTAGTGTCCCGTTTAATCGAGGAGGTGCCGGGATACTCCGAGCCGCGCAGTGAGGTGAGTATCCTCTGATATTCAAAAATATCAGCGGTGGCTGAAGTATAGTTCTGTCTGCTGGGTCCATTAGTGGTCAGTCCATTCTGTTACGCGGATGGTGAGGTGAGGACCCAAATGCAGGACAACAGGCAGGATGGTGATCAAAACCCCAGATGGGAATTTTATTTATAGACACGGAGAAGCTAGGACTAAGCTCTCACACAGAGCGTAACACGCATACAGTAAACAATGGACCGACAAAGACTGACTGGGGAACAAGACTAATATACACTGGGTGATTACAAACAAGAAACAGCTGGGCAGACTAGGACTAGACAAGGAAATACAACTGGACGTAGAACTAAGGGAAATAGACCAGGGAACATAATACACATAGAAATACAAAACCTAGACAGTGAAACAGGAAACATAAGACAAGACGCAGTGAAGACAAGAAGACACCAGGCTGCACGAGGGGAAACAGAGGGAGAGACACTGAGAGGGTAAAGGTACACAGAGAGAGACAAAGGGATACAAAGAGGGCACAGTGAGACACTACCAAACACAGAGACACTAGAGAAAACAGACAGTAGAGAACATCAAAGAGACTCAGAGAGAGTGACAGAGAAAGACCAGGAGATACAGAAAGGCCGAGCAAAGGACAGAGAGAGACACAGGGAGAACCGAGACTGAGAAAAAACACTGCACTAAGGCAACAAGATAAACAAAATAAACTTAAAACCACGCAGGGCAAAAAACAAGAAAAGAACCCAATGAACTATAACAGGGCACAATCATGACACTAAGTGTGTTTAGTGTAGAAGAGGGGGGCTATATGCAGAAAGACCCTATTTATAATCGAAATGTAAACAAAAGGGTTGCTCAGCCATATAAATCCAAAGCATGGTACAGAAAGATTTTTTTTCTAAAGCTGATAAACAGAGTTCTTCATACATCAGTGTGTGATGACTAACTTTCTAAGTCATAAATGTAAGCCTTGAGGCTGTATAAAGGGTGTTTATGTTTGGACTTTTTTAGACATTAGAACAGCATTTTCTTTCATTTTTAGTCAGGAAAGGAGAAGATTGTGAAGGATTGCTTCTCTTTAAGAAGCTATTCAAATACCCGTAATCGGCATGTTTAAACATGTTCTAGATGAGTCTTTCAACTGCTATTTTTCAAAGAGGGAGCATTTTTAATACTCAGGTTAAATGCTACAAGTGCAGTTGAGTTGAGGAGATTGTTTTGGACTGTGAACCTTTTCATTTAAAATCAACTATTTAATTATCTTACATGAATTCAACATCAGTGTGTTATTAAATTGTAATAAAGGCCAATGTCTTTTATTCATCATTTTGTCAACAATAATGTCAGCCTGTAAATAACATGAGCCTCTTTACCGTAGTTAGACTTATAATGTAAGATTTAATCCAACATTAGATCAAAACTTGGATTACAATTCAAGATGCAGGTCCAGTGATTATTGGTGTCCCCTAGAGATCCCTTGATTGTTGTGGTCCCTTATGGGTACCCTGGACTTTGGGGCAGGTTTTTAAATTGGCTGATGTGGCAATCTATCCCTTTGGTTAGTTTACCTTGGGCTCTGATACATTGCTTAGATTGCTATCAGTGTTCGGAAATGTGAGGATATTATAGTCTGCAACGTGGTTCTAGTCATGACTATGCTGGTTTCTTGCTATATATGTGCAAACAGCTTGGCACAGTAAATAATGTAGATGCATGTAGATGAAAATACAGGCTTGGATGAGGATGGACTGAATCTTGCTTTTTTTTTCGGTTGTTTCGCTGACGTACTGAAGACTTACTAAAGTCACAGTCGTACTATTGAACTCAAATTACCATCACCTTGAACCTCATCTAATAAGGCACAAAGTCATGGTTGAAGGTGTGAAGGGGCACAATTTGTGTGGCAAGAGTTCTGTATAATTAGTACATAGTGACCCAACAACAAAGGACTTGTTTTTTTTCAAGACAGCGACATACCACTGTTTGACATGTGACACACTGTCTCCTCACATCAGTCAACAGGCAGTAAGCTAGCATCCTTATAAATATGCATTGTGGTGTTCAAGTCTTTTCAGCCAAAACATTTGATCCCCTCTGAGACAGTCACATTCACAGCTCTGGGGTCACACATCTTTTAATTGGGTAGATAATTAGTTTGCACTGAAATTCTAAACTGATATAATGAGATTTCCAAAAGCAAAAGATGAGAGGACAATTGAGTGCAATTTCATTTGCCCCTCTAAACCAGAATAGCCAAGTCACAGAACCTAATAATGACAGTTGGGTCTTGCAGCACTTTACTTAATTTACAATATATATGCACATTTAATATTATCATTAGATAAGTAGCTACATGATAATGTTGAGTAGCTACTAGTATCATCACTACTACTGTTACCCCTTCCCCAACAAAAACATACTACATATAACCGCAAATGTCTGTAATGAGCCATTTGTTGTTCAGATGTCAGTGTCGTTTAGATGGGTCCTGCTAATTCTATTCCTAAACACCACCAAAGAAAATGAGGAATGTACTTTTTTTTCACTTGGGAATAAATGGTTGTCCTCACTCTAGATGTTGTTGCAGAATTTTTTGTCCTAAAAAGGAAATTATATTATAAGAAGGGTTTCTCCCTCCTCCTCCTGTCGTAACTTGTCAGGCAACTGCGATAATTGGAAATGGGATTACCATTGATGTCCAAAGGCACAGTCAAAACACCAATGCACTATAGACTGATTTTCCCCTAAATTGGTTAGCTACAAAATATTTAGTTAGTTACCAAGTAAATAAACAAATATATACGACTCGGTTCTGCATTGAAATTTGTTTTCTGTTGATCTATGGTCGGCGAATGCTCTATTCCAAATGAGAACTGAGACATCAAATCAGTAGGTATAATTGCCTTCAAATTCTCTTGTTTTGTTTAAAAAGAAGTCATGTTTTCATATAAATAATTGTCTTGAAGGTTTGTCAATAAAGACAAAGTTCATGCAAAGATTATGTAAAGATTATGTAAGATTTTAAGGTTCAGATTTTAAGGTTTTAAAATGTATCTTGTTAAAATTCCAATTAAGAAAAAGATATGTAGCATTTGCATATTTAAAAATTTCACAGGTCTAATTTTAGATGGGGATAAAGTCAGTGTGTGGTCACACCCCATACTCTAAACTTGCTCTCAATTCTCATACCGCTGAGATGATGTCCAATGTTGTCTTTAATGTCTTTAATGTCTTTCAAAGATGGCAGTGTATTGATATAAGCTTGCCTGGAGCATTCAGCAGTCATTACCCTGCCACTGATCCTTCTCTCTTCAAAATCTATGGCATCAAATCAATGTTAAATCTCGCGAGCTAAATGAGGACCTCAGCATGAGCAAATTGGCATTCAGCCTATCTGAACACTGCAGTTCCAGTTGCCTTGGTTTTGTGTACAAAACATTGGATAAGACCACGAAAATGATGCACTTTTATTGTTCAAGCTTGTCAATTTTAAGTAAGTGGACCACGACCCCTTTCTCACATTTCAGTGCCTGGGAGCCTTAGTCCTTCATGAATCAACTTGTTATGTTAAAGTTATGTTAAAGTAATTGTGTAGCCTACTTTTAATTGTGTATTTATTCTTACATTTAATTAATGTCAAATACTTCCTATAGCCTACTTTCACTTGAATGAATGATGAATGAATGAATAATGAGGATTTTTCTATAAAAGATCATGGTTCCATTAAAATGAACAAGAAATAACCTAATGTAGTAGTAATGTCTCACCAATTAAACCACCTCCAAATTCAGTAAATGTCAGTTATTCTTGTGGTAATTACACGGACTGGCATAGGTTACCGTATCATTGCAAGCACGTCCACTTGAGATGGAAATTAAATTTGAGAAAATACGAATTTGAACGAAAGATTGAAGAATTGTTTTTGAACAAAGTGTTTGTTACAAGAGAAAAAAGATGTATTGAATCTGAGCGATCGCTCCTTTTTTGTTTATGTTTCGGGCACACAGCCTGCTTTGAACACAGCTTGCAATCTCTGGTTCAGATAGACAATTGGTAGCCTATGTCTGTACCCAAGCAGTACAGATAGAGAAAGTAGGCTTTTATCTATAATCGTAAAAGAAGTGATAATAAAAATGTATATTTGTTCATTGAAGAACTGCCTTTGATGTAACCTACTATACCTGAATGATAAAGAATCTTGAATAAAGCATAAACACAGTTTTAATGCCACTGTTGATGTCTTTGTTGAGAATGCACCGACAGCAACATGATGAACACGACTATGTCACTGGATCTTGCACTCCAAAGAGTTCTCATGGATTTTAATGCTTATTTTGTGAACATTGCATTAAAATCTTGTGTAGTTATTAGGTAGTGTGATCCTCTTTGCTATTTTTGATTCTCATACACATAAGCCTAATGAAATAGCGATATTTACAGTGTTAATTTACACTCTTTTATGTCGTAGAAGGCCTGGCAGATTATGGACCCCCTTTGGATTTCCATACCCCTTCACATCAATCTGCGTTGAAGTTGTTGCATCGAGCCAAGTTCTGGACAAGGTCAGTAACCAATCAAATTATGGACACAAGACCCATCGCTGAGGCTGCTCACACTGTCAAAACTAAATGAAACTTGCGTGCAGAAAAAAAACACTTCGGAGAGCACAGAATAATCGTGCGAGGAGAATGAACCGCGCTTCCTCCTTCAGGTTATTAAGCGCCTTCGTGTATTGATATCTGCTAGCGAGCTGCAGTATACTGATCACAAAGACGGAGTTCACTCGTGTGCGAGAGCTATCACTGCACACTGATATTGATTTGGCGCCATAAAAAAATCCCTCTCCGCATTCCACCCCTTCTTCCCGTCTAGCCAACATTTGTCACCAAAAGCTGCAGTGAACAAGGTGAATGAGTAAAGACAAGGCAAAAGTCCACCTATTACAACCGGGAATACAGATTAATATGAACTATGACACAAGGGCATTGAAATTACAATCAATTTCCGTAATAAAAACTTCCTCATTGCGGTTATTATGTCAGTATTTCATGATGTAATTTACAGGGTGGAGTTTTTTGTAATTGATGATGTTCTAGGGGTCCAAAGCACAAATTATGTCATTAGATGAGAAATATCTCTTCAACTTGTCTGCCCTTTGGCAGTTAAGGTATGCATTCTTCAGAGGGTATGTTGGCATTTTCAAATTTCTTAGATTACTACTCCTTAAAGCTTCCTCATTAGCCAGACTTAGTTGTTTGGCATCAGCAGTAATCCAAGGCTTGCCATTGTTACAACTTAACTATTGTTTTTTGTTTATCTTGCAGAAACAAATGTGTCTGTGTTATTTGCCGGTTGTGTTCTAGAATACATTCCACTCAGTGTCACAGCATTCTTACAATACTTCTGGTCCATTCCACTGTTCTATGACAGGCTTTGCAGATTTCAGGCTGTATCTGCATGTGGAGATAAAATGAACTATTCAATGATCAGTGTCCTAGTGGAGTATAGGCTATAGTCTGGTTTGCTTTAACACTGGTCCAAAGTTCACTTCCCTTTAGCTGCATTTGGCCTGTTGTTTTTATTTGGTGAGGGTTCCTGATTAATATTTGTATGGTTACAGCGATGCAATAAAGGTCCAGATAGCCAGTTCCTTTTATATAATCTCTTAGCACACTGCTGTTCAATCTAAACTGGTTTGAATACTGAAATCAAAATGATAAAATTCCCCGGAAAACAAAGAACCATAGAGTTTATGAAAAACAACTCTTGGGCAGGGAAAATTAAAGTGGCAATCTTGAAGATCTCAGAAGATTTTCATTTAAATAAATGTCTGTTAAGTCACTATCTATAGCTGAATGAGGTAACACAATGGTGATTGAGCCTATGGCCCACTGATGAAAGCCCTTGCATTTGCATTATTATGAGTATTAAAAACCAGGTGTCTGTGGTGACTTTCCCGCCATTCATTCAAATCACAAGCAGTTAGTGGTTAGTGACTGCAATTACCGCTTTCCAGATATGCTGTCTGTGGGAAGCAAGCTGGACTGTGCTTATGATCAGAGCCGGCCCTACCATTAGCTGCTTAGGGCCCCGCAGCCACCAGAGACCCTGCAATCAGTAATAACCATGTATTGATTGATCTAACCTGGCAACCCTGTGCACATTTGTAAGGATGTGATACTGTACATATTGCTATCATGGGAAGAGCTACTGTTAATATTCTATGATAGAGGCGCCCGTGGATAATCACATTTTTTTATCAAATCTGGCAACCGTGCTGTGCGCATACACCAGTGGCACAACCTGCGGGAGCACCAGACAACCAGTGAGTTGCTTGCTTGCTTTTCAATTTCACTTTCGGATGTAACCAGTATAACCAAGTTATTTTCTTCTAGTGCCTGTAAATGTGAGCAATTAGCGATGTGAAAGGCTTGGCCAAATCCAGAGATGCCAGTCAGATCATCTCAAGTTATTGTATTGTTTTCTGTACACACTAGTTTACAAACTAGTGACGTCAGATATTTTAAAATACTGTAGCAACCCGGTAAGGATATGAAGTAGGACACCAAGTGGCATTTAGTCCCCGAAATGAAGGATATGTTCTCAGAGTCAAAACACACTGTTTACTGTTGGCCATAACCGCTGCAAAGATGCCTGTAATAGACAACAGCTCTCTAACGTAGACATTTTGGTACCAAGAGAGTGATTAACAGGAAACCATGACAATATAACCCCAAGATACAGTGGCCCACCTCCCTGCTGCCCCCACCAACCACAAGGATACCCGGCACCAAAACATACCAGGCATTCCTGTGGTTGGCAGACAGCAGACAGGGGGGCAGAGCCCTACGACTAGTGTCCCATTACAATAGCTCTAACAGCAACCTAAACTCTGTAATTAAGTCCTTGTGCAGGGCTGTTACAATACTTTCATTTGCTAGTCAATGATTTCAACATTGTAACCATTTTGAAGCAGTAGAGTGAATAAAGGAGCGGATTGCCAACAGACCTCAACGGCATAAAGGCTCCATTCTGCTCAATCTTGTCCAAATTCGTATCTGGTTGTCTTTAGATGCCTAAATATCTATGTTTACTTGTGGAATTTAACTTCTCATACAATGTACAATATGAGACTAGAAACATAGTGGATTTTGGCCAAGGTGTCCAGATGTGGTAGGGTGACCAGAATTTCAAAATCATACTGTAACGTTACATTGAAACAAACAAATACATTTTTTTTAACTTCACACACCCTAACAAAACATTCCAAAAAATAAAAATCTAGCGAGAACATAGATTTATAATTATTAATTTACAGAAGACTTCACTTGTGACTACAGAGTAGCAGCTCTTTATTGAAGGTGGTCTTTCTCTTAAATATTAGTCCTGACGGGTGCAGTGATGTTTAGCTGTGCACATCCTCTCAAGCCATTTGTTAGGACAAAATAGTTCCAACACAAATATATGGTAACCCTAATAAATTGATGACGTCTAGTTTTTCATTAATGAGCTATATTTGTCAAGACTTGGCAATGTTTCGTGTATATGACCTCCTCCTCAGGAGCAATAAGCACCAGAAGCACCAGAGTCCACAAGCAGCAGCAATGATGAACACCCTAGTGAGTACAAATTTCCCTTTACTTGCTCTTTAAATGTTTTTGTGTACCCTCTATAATGATAGCTTCCTGTATTGCTGCTAATAAAAAATAAGTCCAATTAAATCTCAATTCATTGCATTTATCATTGTCTCACATGGACACAGCAGGAGTTGACACAAGGCCACCTACTTCTGTAATTCCTGGTACCAGTGAAGGTCAAACCTCGATGGATAATCCTCCTAATAGACTTTACAAGGGGTAATTATTTACAGTGACAATTCTCCATATGAGAATCCTGTGCCCATGGGAACGACACTCTGGTAGTGTGGGTGGGTAAGACTGGTCACTTTGTACCTCCGCACTGAAATGACAAAAGGAAATGACTAGCAGTGCGGTAGGCGATTTACAGTACATGCAGTTTGAGTTGATAAAACACAGGTGTGCTCATTTCAGTCTCCCTGCAAGAACTTATTTAACAGTTATTATTCCTCGTGAAAATCCAGTTCATAATTAATTGAAACTCGGTGATGTCACCAAAAGGGTTTCTATGTGAATAAATATGGGACAGGAGGAATATGTTTTTGGCATTATTTGTTTTTGGCAATAAATCATTACATACATGGGCCTTTTGCATGCTCTTTTACAAATATGCTAATACATAATGGTTGAACAATTGAGCTTGAAATTTGGTAGGATATCAGTCAGGGCATATGCAAGCAAGCTCTGTAATGAAACTCTGATGTGTTTTGAAATTATTGCAGTGAGAAAATGCATTTGAGAAAAATGTTTTGATCAGCTGTGGAAGTAACAGCATAACAAAGCTGCTTCTTCAAAGGTGCCTTTAACACTAATAACTGCTGTTATTTGCAATCCTAATAACTATGTTTCAATGTCAACATCCACCCATTAAACAGACAGTCATTTTTATCATCCCTGTTCAGATTTAAACCATTTAGGAATTTAGACTGCTCTGTAAAGAGGATTCTCTCTTATTCTTGCAGCATCTAATTCCTGTTTGAAATGGAAAGTAGCAACTCTATCAAAGTAGAAATTAAATTGTGTTAAAGTAAATATGCATTTCCTCAATGTGTACTGTAACTGATAAAAACAATAAAACAACAATAACAGCAGTAAACAGTAACATCGTTATTGTATCTGTTTCATTTGGAGTCTTTCCAGGTGATATGGTGTGCTGTGTGATATTTTTGTATCTAAGATTTTAGGATTATGGTAAAAAAAAAGATAATTCTACAAAATAGAAACTCATACTATAACTAAACACCAAAAAAAGTGAATAAGATGGAAAATAGCCGTCTCTTTCTGCCACCTCTTGTACCACTAGTGTGGCTGTCAGCAGGGCTGAATGTCTTTTGTCAGTAAATGAGAGTTTAATATGTTGCACCATGGAAATGGGACATGGAGTGTGTGGCCCCTGCTGTTTCCTTCATCAATGCCTTGCCTTGTCACCGGCCACACTACATGAGACCGTTCTCGTCTTCACTGACAGGAGCCTGAGAGAGACGAGCCTGAGTGCTTGGTTGTAGTTTTGTGCATCGCTTTGTGAAAATACATTCATCAAGGTTGTTGTACTCAAAATTACCCACAGGTGTAAATCTCCATTAAGAATGTCAAAGACAGCGAAGGTCATTTGTCTCTTCTTTCAATAGTGTCCTCCAAGAATCAATGATTTGAGCCCTGTATGTGGACTGTCCACAAGGCTGCAATCCTTGTTGTATATTACAGTAAAACAATATTTAGTTTAAAAGAAGATAGAGAAAGCTTCAATAATATATGAAAAACCTAAATGAAAACAGTATAGGACAAATAATATTCACTGTTCAATCTTGGTAGAAAGAATTTGGACACACTTCCGTTCCGACTGTATTTAAGGAGGAGAGAGGGTGTAGTTATATTGTCACCCTATGGGGTCACTATCTACACCAATAGCTTGTTAGGGTGTATTTTTATTTTTATTTATTTATTTTGCCTTTATTTATACAGGGGAGCCTCTTGAGAGCAAGCTCTCATTTTCAAGAGTGCCCTGTTACAAGTAACATATACATGTGGTTACAGACAAACAAAATACAGACGAACAAACAAAATAAGATCAATAGTACAGTTAATAACTATTTGTAAACAGTTAGCTAAAACAAGTACAGACCTCGTGTAGAGTGTCCTGGAGGAGAGCCTTGAACTGTGTATAGTGTTGGATTGGTTATTTTCCATGTAAAATAGAACAACACCAAATTGAGAAGGGACTGTGAGCTGAACAGAAACTTAAGCGAGTAGCAGTGTTATCAGTCAAGTTAGTTTTAATAACTTTAAACTCTTTCACAATAGGAGCCATCTGATAATGTGTAGGACGTATCAAATGAGGTTGTCATGGTTTCTTTGAACTAAATGATGAAAGGTTTTTGCAGTATCGCATTTTCTTTGATGGATTATATAACGATAATTATATATGTCAGAGGCCATCATGAACATCCATATATAATAACTGGTTAAATAAACCCTTTCTGCATCAGAATCAGGCAGTATGTAGGTACCATGTATTACCGTTTCAGCAATGACATCTTTGATTCCTGGCAAAACTATTGGTCTTATTGCATACAGTTTAATTACTGTAAATTGCTTAATTAGGTTAAACAAATATTCAAATAGTGCACCATCTTCCAGTGCAGAATACAACATAGTGCAGAGGTGATAGGTACTGTGTATAAAGTTTGTGAATTAAAAGCTGAGTAAACTATGACTATCAGTCGGTAATCACCGTAAGGTAACACATTTATGCTTTTTCCCCTTAAATCATCCTATTAAGGGATGTCTAAATGTTTGTCAGATTTGTGACTTTTGTATAATTTCTACCCCGGTATATGTCATACTGTTGTGTGTCATACTGTTGTGTGCTGGAATGCAAATCATACAAACATTGGGAATCACCAGCAATATGAAACATTACACTAAAATACTACCAATATGTCATCAGGTCTGTGAATACAGACATTTAACAAGGATTACACATAGCTGGGTTAATTTGGAGACAAATATAACGTTAAAGGTATCATATTTTGCACATTTCCAGTTTATCTTTATGTTACGTATGTATGTTTATCCTGGGACTCCACTAGAGTAGCTTTGCATGATGATACCGGCCCTTTATGCAGCCCCTCTGTTCAGCCTCTGCCTGAAACAAACCGTATTGGCTCCTGTGTCTTTAAGGCCCCCCTCCCTAAAAGCCCACTTTCTTCTGATTGGCCAACATCCTCTTGCCAGTGTGGAAAGTGAAAGTAAACTGTAAGCCTAAGAAACATAGAATTTCTCAATCTTGATTGGAAATGGCAACTTCTCAAATCTAACTGTACATGTTCGAGCCCGAATCTGATTTGGAATATCAGAGTGGACAGCACGAACATCTGCAGCAACAAAGATTACAGTAGGATTGGTGTACAGGAAATGCGCTACGTGGAAAACGTCTGCTGTCAGGAAATAACAAAGGTAACATAACTACTAAAATGTTATTCTGCTGTCGCCAGTATAGTATCTCCCTGCACTGTCGGTTATAGTTGATTTCTTATTACTTGAAAAATCTTTGTTATAAAATGTGCATGCATCATCTTTCCCTCGTTGTCTTTTACTGAGGAACTTTTGTCACTGCCTGGAGCAGATGACCATATAAAGAAATCCATCCTGAGTTGACGTGGGCTAGTGGGAGGGGCCTCAGGTTACAGATCTTAAAGGTCTCATTGCATCGTTTTTTCATTAATTTTGCGGTGCTCATTAGTATTAATGAATGCCCTCTGAGCCGGTTTTGGTGAAAGAAATGCTCCCGTGCGCCTGTTTCTGGCTGTTTTAGTTGAGGAATAATGTGGGCGGAGCGAAACGACTTGTTTTTGGCCCTTACTCATGAATATATAAATGACTTGCCTCTGATTGGCTAACAGCACCGCCCGTCACAGTTGGAATTAACTTCCAAAACTTTTCAAACTTTTCAAAAATATATACATTAACCAGCCACTTGGTAAAATACAACCACACAATAGTAAACCAACGGTACATTTTTATTGTGTGTTTGGAATCTACCAGCCATTAATATATTTCAACAGCATTTGGCTGGTGGCTAGTGCTAATTTCCATCTCTGGCTTGTGCCCATTTCATGCATGCTTAGATGCTAACGTGGATAACAGAAAAGTTTTTTATTTTAACTTACAGA
>OMKK01034976.1:5540-15720 GCA_900302305.1 Polymixia japonica | reverse complement strand
ACACACACGCACAAGCGCACGTACATAGACACACACGCACTCATACAGGTTTGCGTTCCCGCACCGACACGCACAAGCGCACGTACATAGACACACACACACACACACTCATACAGGCGTGCGTTCCCGCACCGACACACACACACACACACACACGCACACGCACAAGCGCACGTACATAGACACAGGCACACACGCACACACACACACTGCAAGCACACACCCGCACTCGTGTCGTAGTCGTAGTCGTAGTCGTGTGGGCAGATGTTTGCGTCTGCGAGTTTGGAGCAAGTGTTCGTCTCACCAGATTATTTACTCACGGCCTATTTACTGGATAATAGCGACGACTTCCAGCGAGCCCCGACTGTGTGCTTTTTGGACGCGGACGCGGGGCGCGCGCTCTCGCACATGTTTGCTCAAGCGCCCCGCATGCGTGTTGCGAACCCAACTGAGATCTCAAAGCTTAATCGACTGTGCCGTTCCACAGACAGACCCATTTTCTTTTGACACAGCTGAGATAAGCCGGTGCCTGTATCATCGCTCTCAGTGAAAGCGAGCCAGTGTTAGATTTGAGGTGCCTGGCGTTGGAGTCACGTTGTGAGTGTGATGGCATCTGTGGGGAGTCGATGCCAATTATGAGCCAGTTATGCTGATTAATACGATTACGGCTTGTGCCTCTCTTGATTGATACTTGCATGTTTAAATAGTATGCATCAATCGTGTGCTCTGTGAGATGTGCTTATGTTTTCCCTCAATGTGTTGATGCATCAGGCTGCTTTGAAACCAAGCCAGACACTTTTTAATTTTTTTTTTTTTTTTTGGCGGAGACGATTGTTTTAAACGGTAAACTCTAAACAAAATTAGCAGAAATCCCATCCAGCTTTTCTCCAGCGGGCCGTCTGAGTGGGCCGTCTACCTCAGAGTGTTTTTAAGCCCTTCAAAATGGTTGTTTTTGGGCTTGCGGGTCTTTGAGACACAGCTCACGTACGGAAGTGGAACTCGGACAGCAGAGAGTGACCCTGTCCTTACATCTTCTCTCCTCCTCTCTCTCTCTCTCTCTCTCTCTCTCTCTCGCTCTCTCTCTCTCTCCTGGGTTCACTGGTGAGAGATGAGCTGGCTGTCCAGTCAGCTTGACAATCTAATACCTCAGTCATACAGAGAGACCTCTAGTGTTGTGTTGCCCCTCCTTCTGTGAACGCGCGCAAGCCTTTATTTATTTGTCTGTCTGTCTCCGCTATGGGCAAAGCGTCTGCTCCGTGTGTGTGTTCGGGTGCGAGGTGTGTTGGTGCTAGCGAGATCAGTCAAGTTGCTGAAAGGCGTGCTGAGGCCTCTGTCTCCCTTCCCCTGCCAAACCACAGCGACTCTGCCGACGGTCACGTACGTGACGCCGTTCAGCTGTCCGCCGACGTCCGACACTGTAAAAAGAAAAATGGAGAATCTTCTGAAAGCTAAAAAGAAAACAATTAAATGTTGGGAGAGAAAAAAAACCAACCCAAAACATTTAATTTATTCCCATTAAAGTTGGAACAGCTGTGCGTTGGTGCGTGTTACCTCTTTAATATGTGTGAACAAGTGTAGTGCACAGTGTATCAGGACGTTTCGCTTCAGGCTACATTCATTATTGATGTCTGTTGGTGCCGGGCGCCTTCCACTAGGAGTCAGGTAGGCCAGGTGAGCTGGCCTCCGTAACCCACACCAGCTCTCACAAAAACCTGTGTGTGTGTATGAGAGAGGGTGACATCAGAGAGATCAAGAAACCTCGACATCTACTATATGTTTCACTTAAGTTACATCACAGTGAAAACAGACTTCAGAGTCAGGAGGCTACGGCTCTGTTCGTTGCGTGTGTGTTTTTTTTAACGGATTCGTACGGGCGCACGCGTTTGCGTGTGTTTTCACGCTATACCCTGCTCTCCTGCTCTATCTTTCCCTCCGAGGAAGCGTTCTACCCACAGCGTGAGTCACTCCGGCGCTGGGCTTCTCACAGCGAACTCACTCCTCTAATCTCCATGGTCCCCAGAGCGGAGAAAATGGCTGCACTTAACCAATTAGGGCGCTGGGACGGGATTAGGTGGACAAGCATTAGGCCTGTAGGAGAAGGCAGGCGCGCACACGGGACACGCACGCCGACACGCCGGCTCGGCACGTACAGCAACCACGATGCACACGCGCGCGCGCTCTCATCTACACCCACGGTAAATGTTGCACACGCGGTAAACATCACATACACATGCAATAAATATCAACACACAACACAGTAAACATTATATGCACACACACAGACTTACAATAAATACAACACACAGACATAAACACACACACACACACACTGTAGATGAAGGCGCGAGGCAAACCAGCCACCAGAATCGATACCTCGGTGCTCCTAAAAAGGCAACAAGGGGAGGATGAGAGCCCGGGGAGGACGCTTTGATGAACCGCCGGCGGGTTTCTTGCAGTAAACAGGTACGACGGCAACACAGCCCTCATCTGCCCGAGCAGACACTCTCTCTTCCAACCATCAAAATAAAATAAAAAAAAACACCCGTAATGTTCCACAATTTAGAGACACCCCCCCCCCTTCCCAACCCCCAGCAGCCCGCTGCTATCTGGAGCAAAAAATAAATAAATAAAATAAGATTGCTGGTAAAACCGCTGGCATCATGGATGATGTGCTGCAATCGAATTGGATGTGACGCCAGCCAGGCCCGTGTTCCTGTTTGCATAACTTTCTGGGCCTGATCTGTGTCTCATGTTGGAATGCTGTGAGGTTTTTATATATTATTATTCTCTCATTTCCCCTTCACTGGTCTCTTATTCTTGATCTCTCTCTCACCCTCTTTCTTTCGATGTGTTTCTCTCTCTCTCTCTCCCACTTTCTCTCGCCCTCTTTTTTTTGCTGTGAAAAAGTGGATTTAATTTGAACCGAGCTGAATCAGAAAGAGCTTTGATAATTCTGCTTCTTCCTTCCCTCTCCTCGTCTCTTCTCCTTTCCATCTCTCCTCGTCTTTCCACCTCTCTCTGTCTCTCCCTGTCTTTCCTCCTCTCTCCTCCTCTCCCTGTCTCTCCTCTATCTGTCTCTCCTCATCTCACCTCCTCTCCCTGTCTTTCCCGGTCTCTCCTCCTCTCCCTGTCTTTCCTGGTCTCTCCTCCTCTCTCCTCCTCTCCCTGTCTTTCCTGGTCTCTCCTCATCTCTCCTCATCTCTTCTCCTCTCCCTGTCTTTCCTGGTCTCTCCTCATCTCTCCTCATCTTTTCTCCTCTCCCTGTCTCTCCTGGTCTCTCCTCCTCTCTCCTCCTCTCCCTGTCTCTCCTGGTCTCTCCTCTCCCTATCCCCGTGCCTCTATATTTAGAAGGGGTGACTTTTCTAAAGCAAATAGGTCGACGCTTTAGAGAAAATACAAGAACGCCACATTCCGCGGGGTTTCCTTATGACTCTTCCCAAGGCTCAAGTCAAGTGGCAACGCGTCGGCCGTGTTATTTTAACTCAAATGCCACGGTTTTATATTTACTGCCTAATAATCAATGCTGAACCAAATGCCATCGCCAGCTCCTTGAATCTCATCATATCACTCATGTAATCTCGGCGGTTGACGCCCCGTTCCTAAGCAGTAACCTGTGGAACGAAATGACCACACGCCGTCAGTTTAGTGAAGTAGATGTGCCATGGTTTTCAGGACAGATCTGTGTAAAGGTTATTGTATTTATCTGTTTTTCCCCTCCCCTGCCTTCCTCTGTGCCTCTCTTCCCCTCTCTCTTCCTGTCGCTCGCTGCTCTTGCTGAAGGGAGCAGTCCAAAGCTTTAGTCCAATAGGCTTTAATGTCACTATTGGCTCCTGTGACATTTGTGCTCAAAGGCTATTTTTCACTTGATACCGACTGACTGTTGACAAAACTGAGAGAGACACTGGCAACAAGCGCGGCAGTTTGTGTGTGTGTGTGTGCGCGCGCGTGCGTGCGCGTGTCTGTGTCTGTCCGTAGGTTCTCCATTATTAGTATTCCGACCTGGTTCCTTCCTGACACTGTGTTCCTTCACGCCTCTCCTAGCGGATTTCCGACTCTGTCTCTCTCTCTCTCTCTCTCTCTCTCTCACCGCCTCTCTCTCGTTTTCTCTTTCTCTCCATGTCTCTCTCTCTTCCTCTTTCTCTGTCTGTCTCTATCTCCCTCTGTCTCCATCTCTCTCTCTCTCTCTCTCTCTCTTACTCTCTCTCTCTTTTTCGTCATACACCCGCTTCCAGACACCAGCCTACATTCCCCCTGCACATCGCCATGGAGACAGACATGATGTCAGTGCTGGTCTGTGGAGATATATCAGACTACAAACGTATTCCCCCCCCATAATTGGCATCATCATGAAGGTTGTGGAAGCACATTACCTGTGTGGCCCAACTGGTTCAGAAATCCAACATTTTTCATGGAGACCAGCAATCAATAATGTCACCTGTGAAAGGAGACACCTTATTGGCTAGATTTGGCTGCAAGGGAGCCACGGATTGGCCAGTTGCTATGCCGAGACACGCTGCACTATGTGGAATAGGAGTATTTGCAGCAGGCACAGGTGATGGAGTGCTATTCTTAGACAGGTAGGAGAAGGTAATTGCGCTCCCCTGCAGGGTCTCAGGTGCAACAATAGAGACCTCAACCAAGTGGACTTACGGACCCAGGTGTTTCTAGTAGCTCTAGTTTCTAGTGGTCTTTGCGTGTGTGCGGATCCCATGTTTGTCTCCCTCAAGCCTTCTTGTATTTAAACTGATCAAATTAGACCGCTGTGTGAAATAGCCCTCTGTCTGCTTTGTGTCAGAAACCTTTTGGATCAAGGCTTGGGCAACCTTTGAAAACTCTTCAAACACTTTGTAAGTGTCTCTAAGTGTCTTTTTTTTTTTTTTTACATTTTGTTTTACATTTTTGCATTTTTTTTCCAAACTGCCACCACTTTTTTTTTTTTACATTGAAACCTGTAGGAAGCGGCCGCAAGACGCTCAGAAAGCAGTCGCTCTCGAAAAAGCACTGCACAGGGCTTCTTTTTTGGCAGAGCGGAGCGCTTTCAAAAGTTGAGAAGGACTGAACTTTTTCAGAAAAGCTCATATGACGCGAACCAATTTCTTTAACAGCCGACCAATCACAATGAAGAGGAGGAGGTGAGCTGAACTGAGTTGTTATGGAAACAATTTTTTTTTTTTAATTTCAGCACAAAAAGTGCTTTAGGCATCACTTTTTTTACATAAAAAATAAAACGCTACGTGTGAACACGGCCTAAGCCTTTATTTTTTCAGGTAAATCAATGAGTCAACAAATGCTAATTTTCCAGGCAGAGGAATGCATATCCAAATTAGGGCTGGGCAATATGGACAAAATGAAATATAATATTTTTGACCAAATACCTCGACATTACCTGTGACATTATTGTAGGGATGACTATTGGTGCTTTCACAAAATATTTACACAATGTGATTTTTGATAAATAATCATCAGTAATATGAATATAATGACTAGGTGGGTAAAGGCAAATAATAGAACATCTAGAACAGTCTGGTAAGTTCAGAAAATTACATCAATTTACTGTATTTATTTACTTTAAAACCAGGAAGAGACAACACTTATGCTGTATCACAATATTACGATATCCAAAATATAATATCGATATATCGCCCAGCCCTAATCCAAAGGGTATACCTCCCTCCTAGCCGTGTATTAATCACGCATAATTTCAGAACACATCTCAACGGCAATCGATAAGAATGCTTTCATCCCCGTTAACATGCGTAGCTAACCTGCCCATCAGCAGTAACAAGGCCGCCACCGTCACTTCTTCTAGTGCTTAATGGGATCATAGGATCAAAGCAGCCGCAACGCGTCAACAACACACCGCACGCCTAGACCCTCACATCTGCCAAATGCGGACGCGTACCGCGCACGTACACACACACACACACAACTCGCCATGCACGCGGGCACGCATAACACTCATAACACACTATAGGACACTCTGCACACATGCTCTTCACACGCCCGAACACCAGCTACACACAGGCATTCTGATGCACAATGGAGGAAAATAGGCCATTGCCATAGTGATATAGACCACGGAGAGAGAGAGAACATAACTCTGTATTGTCCACTTTGGTTGAAAAGATCTTTCATTGGCGACAGTGAGTGGGAGATTGATACCCGTTGTGTTCGTGTCCTATTCCACACGAGAAGCTAATGATAGGATATGTGCTGTTCTCCAGGGCTCCTGTGAGTCGATGCAGTTGGCTGCTGTTCTTTGATGAGCCTTCACACACGCACACGCACACACACACACACGCATGCACGCTCTTTCTCTTATGCAGATCAGACTACACAAAATCAGACGGATTTTGACACGATTTTGATGTCGCCGACAAATTTCCAGCGTTCGAACGCGAACGTCGGGAACGACAAATGGGCGTCTTTACCCCTTGTAGTGTGACATAATGGAAGAACAGCGATGTGGCGTCTGGGACGCCCCACGACACCCCAAATGAAAAGTCTAGCATGTCAGAATTCTTTGTGTTTTCCTGCCTAGTTTGACAACTTCTGTGACGTGTTCCTTGATGTTGACCAATAGGAGGACAGAATGCTCTCTGGTGCACATATGTAAATGTGGCGCAGAGAAAGAGGGATTCTGCTGTTGCTGCTGTCAGGTGGAACAACGAAAGGTTAGTTGAGCAGTGGCAACAATACCCAGGGCTTGACATTTACTTGTCTTTCGTACATCCAAATTTAGCTTTCACCTGTCCAGGCACAAAAGTGTCCGGATAAAATTTTTTTACAATATTTTACAATAATTTACTTTTTTCATTTTGTTTGCGAATGCAGAATTCAGACAAAAAAACAGTTGAAAGCATACAAACAGTTTCAACATATAAATTATTCATTTTATGAATTTTATTAAAGTGGCTGTAACGTTTTCACCTCAACGAATCATTTTGATATTTACCCAAAATCTGTTGGATCCAGCCTCTCGAATATGAAGAGTTCCTGCTTTAGTTGACTAAAATGACTGTAAACTGAGGATCTTTGGCTTTTAAACTATTGTTTGGACAAAGCAAGAGATTTGAAGATTGATTGATTGATTGATTGACATTGACATTGATCTGATCTGTTATTAGTTACAAATGAATCTGTACCAATCCAATATTGATCCCTTGTAGCTTTTTTTTTTTTTTTTTTGCTGCCTCGTCGTCAGTCATTTAAAAAATACATTATGACCTTATCAAACAGACTTTTCACAATTCACTCAGTTCTTCTGATGAATTTGGCGTCATGTTTCACAAAGCAGAACTCTGATTTAATAAAATCACTATTGTAAAAATTGCGTGGACGTGCTGCGGTGTTTCGGGTTGTCAAACAGTAGACAGTTACACCTCTTACTTTAGTTTATAATAATAATAACTTTATTTATATAGCACCTTTCAAAACTATCGTTACAAAGTTCTTCACAAACAAGTACAGAATACAAATCACAGTCAACAATTCAAATAACAAATATAATTGTTAAAAGCAAAGATAAAATAATGGAATAAAAGTTACACATAGAAGTAACAGATAAAATAATTAACATACAAAATAATTAAGAAAAAGCCATACGGTATAAGTAAGTCTTGAGAGACTATTTAAAAGAAGGCAATGAGTTTTCTAGTCTTAAATTCCTCAGGTTATAATTAAGAAAAGGCCATACGATAAAAGTAAGTCTTGAGAAACAATTTAAAAGAAGGCAGTGAATTTTCTAGTCTAAGTGCCTTAGGTGAGCTATTCCAAAGGGTTGGAGCCCTAACAGCAAAACCAGTTTTGAAGTTTATTTAACTTACCTGATTTAACTGACTCCACCCCCTCACCTATTATTAGGGTTAGAAGTGGACTAGAGGGGCAGGAAGGTTAATACCTTGTATGAGCCCCCATCTTGATGTATTCTTCTATATGATTCTTGAATTCATTAACTGTTTGCATTCACTGCTTCATTTGAAAGTCTGTTCAAATGCTTAACTGTCCTAATACTATACAATTGTTTTCTAATATCCATGCTTGGACCCCTATACTCTAGGTGCGGTGTGACGATTTGTAGAGCTGAAATATCATTTTCTTATCTTTATGTGTTATGGACCAAATCAAAAAAGGTAAATATTGGTGAGAAATAGCGGAGGCACTTCAGCAACCTGGTGAGTAGCTGGTAGCGCTTCAGTAGCCATGATTGACAATTTCTTGACCCTCCTACCCGATGACCTATGAACTCGCGCAAGGTCATGAAAGGCAGCATATGATGATTGGTCGGGGTCATACTTGTAGTGTTGCCAGTCTCCCGGCCAAGCCACGGCAAGAATTTATGGCACTATGATTGCCTAATCTGACATGGTGACCATTGTGAAAGACAAAAGTATTGTGTAGTGTGATCCCGGTATTAGACATTAGCTACTGTATTTTTCCATCCAATTGACAAGTGAAATATTGCAAAAATCTTTCAAGAGTTGATTGCTGTTGGACAAGTTGTTATTGTTCTTCCTTTCTGCGTCATTATTTATTCTGCAAATGTTTTGCATTGCTAATTTTTGCATAATTTCTTTATGGACAAAATCCTTTTCTACCTCAAATGAGCGGAAAAACCTTTTGCGATATTGAGGATATTTTATTGAACTTTGCCATTTTCATTCAGCATTTCTAAATTGATATGCCGCAATTCACATAAAAATGGTTGGATGGAAATGGAAACTATTGAGAGAGTTTTTTTTTCAAGAGAGACCTCTTGGAAGATCTGAAGCACATTCACGCATAACACACAAACAGGCACATACACAACCTCAGTGCTGCAGACACTCGAGTGGTGAATGTGTGCAGGTGAAAAAGAATTATGCAAACCCTCGTACGCAGGCGAATACACGAACAACTTACTTTACTTAGCCTCAACACACTCTGAAACACAGCGACGACTCCCCCCACAGACAGTATGTTATATTCACCATGATTCATGCAGCCATACTTTCCCATTCCGTAAACACTATTCCATCTCCCTCTCCATTTCTCCATTAGAGATGGGCCTATTTATGGCAGAGACGAAGAGGATGGCCCTTAAATCTGTCTCCAAGGCAAGGCAAGTTTATTTGTATAGCACATTTCAACAACAAGGCAATTCAAAGTGGTTTACATAAAACATTAAAAGCATTAAGACAACGTGCAACAGAAACATATTATAAAAGGACATTATTAAAGAGTCGAAAATAAAACCCACTTGATAAAAATAAAGATGAAAATAGAATACATAGAATGCATAAAAAATAGAACACATAGAATGCATAAAATCAAGTAATAAAGGTTACAGTGCAGTGCATGAAATGAATTACTCCAATTTAAAAACCAGGCTAGCCCCAAAGTAACAGGAATTGCGTAACGCATGGGTTCTGTCATTATATAATGTAATGCAGATGAAAGAGGGAGAGCTACAGTATGTGACATAATTACTGGCACAGATGTCCCGCTGTATAATATGCGGCCAGGAACCCAACACGACCACATCTCTGTCTCTTTTTATATTAATCAATAGATGTATTATGAACAGCTTTGGAGCTGCAATATTTTATACAATCTGTAACTAATCTGTTAACAATTAAACAATTAAAAGATGTACTAAATTGAAAATTCTAGTTGTGGCACTCAAAAAAAAAAAATCAAAAGCCTTTATTTTATATGGCTTAATTTCTTTAAAAAAAAAAAAAAAAACGCCCAACATGTTTCGGCCCCATGGCCTTCATCAGGGGACAAAAGAAATATGAAGAGTTACATAGGCTACTCTATATCACAGGTGAAGACTGATTGCCACACTGTGTCACACCCAAGGCGGGCCAAGACATAAGACACAAACATGACCAAGCCCAAGCAAAATACAGCTCAATAACAAAAATAACACAGTGTATACAAAAATACAATTCATTCTAGGCAAAAAAAAGGAAAAATAAACTGCCGGTAAACAGGGCCAGCAACATTTTGTAGTGGAGAGAATTGCCTGAATTATGAGGAAATCCCCTCCGGCTTTTCTCCAGTGAACCGTTTGACTTTGGTCCACCTCAGAGTGTTTTTAAACCCTTCAAAATGGTTGTTTTTGGGCTGGTGGCTCTTTGAGACACAGCTCATGTATAGAAGTGGAACTCGGACAGCAGAGAGTGACCCTGTCCTT
>OMKK01034959.1:6619-17135 GCA_900302305.1 Polymixia japonica | reverse complement strand
TTGAGAAGGAAGAGAGAGAAAGAAGGGGAGGGGGGTTCAGGGAGAGAGAGCAAGGTGCTTGGAGTTCTGCTTACTCGCTCTATTCACTTCACCACAGGATGACATTTTAGAGAGACTTCAGTGGAGGTTTTAATATTCCAGTTTGTTGTTGTACTTGTACAGTTATTAAAACGTTGTCCGGCGGTTTTGCCTGTTTAAATTATCATATTTCTACAGACACCTCCAAACACTTGTTGGTTTATATGTCATTCTGTTCTTGTACATATAATTAAAAATAACGATGCAGTACGGAGATGAATAAAGTTTGGGGATGATAATTCAATTTAAAATGGAAAAAATGACAGTGTTGCTGTCCCTTTGCGTCAAAATAAAGTTAAAAAGCGCGTAAAATAAGTGAAAAAACGTGTATTTAAAAATGTATTTACAAAAATCAAGCTACCTATTTTGGCACGTCACCAACTTAGAAACTGAACATAGATACGATTCCATACAGTATTTAACAGCTGACCTATTCTATATACATAATATTCAATGCCTCAGTAGGTTTATGCTGAGCATCATGCGTTTGCACAAGCAGATATGTCTATGTTTGTGTAAGTGAGCGAGAGAGGGATTGAAAGAAAAAGATGAAAGCAAGAATGAGAGCTTGCCTCCAGATAGTAGTAGCTTGGTCTCTTTGTCCTGCTGTCAGGGAGGAGAGGAACTGGGGTTGGAGAAATCGCTCCAGTGCAGCGGTAACATCTTGTATGTTCCACAGACGCACCGGTCTATGGGGCATTGAGCTGTCTCCCCCTGCACTCTTCTCACTCCTGGTGTGTGTGTGTGTGTGTGTGTGTGTGTGTGTGTGTGTGTGTGCGCGCACACGCCTGAGTGTGATCATCTGTATGCATTACCAGTACTGGTCAGTAGCCGTAAATGCACAATTAGGCGGCACCCCAGGACGCTCCTTGATTAGCTGTTAGCCGTTAGTGAAAGGAACCATTTATTCAGTCAGTCCATAAAGGCTACAAAGTAAACCATTATGTGTACCATCAGTATACTACCACGGACTTGACAATACGGGTCCACTCATAATATAGCCTATAGTGTTTACTTTAGCTGTTATGTTAAGAATCTAATAACTTAAGAGAATATGCGCCCTGTTTCTTTATCGTTGTATTTTGTGTTCACCGATCAGTTCTTTCCAGCCCAAACCTAAAAACAAGAGAGAGCCAAGACTCAAATATACATAAATCATAATTTTCTGCCGCTGCGTCATTGAGACATTTAAGTTGTTATTATTAAGTTGTTATTTGGAGGTAGAAACTTAATCAATGAGTTAACCACCCATGTCAACAGAGCAGCTCCAGAATGTCGCTTGATGATATCGGCTTTACGTCTTGGTCCTTTAGTTTGTAGCTTTGGGAAGACAGTTGTTAATATTCACAAATATTGATTTTAATCTGAGCTCTTTTTATATTACTGAATTACCTCAAAGTAATTTCCTGATGAAAAACGTTAAAAACATAATGAACTTTTATCACGCAATGTAAATTATTTGTACTTGCAATACCTTTAGTATAATTTTGTCATAGTTTCCACGCATATGCAGTGATAATGGAGTGTGAACATAAAGTGTGAACAATAATTTGATTTGATTTTTTTAACAGTTTTTTCAAATAATTACCTGAAGAAACTAATTGTACTGAAACTCTGTGTGCATTGTTTGTTCGTTTACAAGGGCACGGACGTTGTTACTCAGTGAGCCTTCGGTAAACAGAGAGTTGACATCATACTTCCCGGAGGTACCTGCGTAGTCCTCCGTCTCACCTCTCTGACGGAGCTCAACCCTTTTACCCCAGGCAAGGTGACCAAACTCATCTGAGGCCAGCCTATCCATTATCTTGTCAACACAGCCAGCTTTCCACCTTAGTTTGCTCTGCACCCAGAACACTGGCTGTAATGAAATCAGCAGTAATCGCCACACTCATCTCGTCATGCTCAAGGTAATTAATATATTTAGAGGGCGATGGCTAACTCTTAATTAAATTATGCCTCTTTTAATGAGACCTTGACTGGGACTAAATTTATGACCACTATCTCCTTTATCAAGTGCTTGGCACGCAACAAAGATTTGTCATTTTCTCCCAAATCACAGCTAGATTACGCATAATGGTATGCATGATTAATATATCAATTTATACTTGTTTGTTTCTTTTTTAAAGATTTAATAAATTACCCTTTATAATTACCTAACTTAGCTTTGGGTGCTTTAAAAGCCTCCATTTTTGCAATTAATGCACAACATATTCCTATTACATATTCATTTTGGAGGAGAGTGCAGATAACAACTTGGTGGCATTAATCATGTTACAAAATTGGGTGTATTTAATTAATTAAAGTTATACTCTGCAAATTAATTGCGCATTCTCACAATATTATCTTAAACTAATGAAGGCTTGACAAAGAGACTGTTTCATTTTTTAAACAGGGGCTAGATTAGTGGGATCTCAATTATGGCTAAAACAAAAGCGTGCTGCTTGCCAGGGCACGGCGCGACGCAAAACGTGACGACTCAGCACTTTCTTCCAAACAAAAAAAGAAGAAAGTTTCCATTGTTTATGGAAAACTGTAGAACATGGAAATGATTCAAAAGATACATGGAAAATAATGAGCGCTGTAATTAGCTAGGCAGGCAATAACAGTATTAAAACGAACATCAAATAGAGGTAGTTAGATAATCTGATTTGCAAGCAAAGGCATCTGCTCGCTGACAGTATCACAGCCTAAATGCTGGAGTAACAGACCTCTGTTACCTTGCAGTATTGTCTTGTGTTGAACATACAGTATACAGCACTTGGTATTATAATAACAGAACGGCCCTTACTATTATACAGCAGGCACAAGCCGTTGAAAGCAGCATACGGAGATGTAATGTGATATGCTTCTATAGGTTAAATGAAGATGGCAAAGATTAGAGGTTTTAGCCCGAGGTGATCTTTAGTTGAGGACGTTTAGGCAGTAGACTTTGTTCCTGAGCAAACGCAGAAGTGATCATGTTACACCCTCATTCTAAGACAATAGATGGCTTAATCCAGACTAACTCAGTGGCTCAGAAGCAAAACCATATTTATTGAAATTTTCTGCTTAATTAAAACTGAATTGAAATTAGCTTTCAATGGATATGATCTTATAATTCAAAGTAATTTATTATTTTATTTTCCATTTAACGCGCCATATACCAAATGTGTTAATATGAATGTTTCCCCTAATCTACTAAGTAAACGTAAGGGGTAATTGTCTAAGGAATGAGTCCAGGAAGCTAATAATCATTGTATATTCATTTGAAAACGCTTCCACCAATGTCCTTCACTATGATATAATTTTCATTAGTTTCTAGCTTCATTGGTCAATAATCCCAGTGAAAGATGCTTGTGTCTATTAGAGGACCACAGAGGTTCAGTGAGTTTATGAATTTCAAACTGCCTACTGCTACACTTGATTATAATGAGTGGTCTTGTAACACCTATTAATTTTGTGTGTGTGTGTGTGTGCGTGCGCGCGCGTGCACACGACTGAGCAAGCGTGCCTGCGTTACATATGCTTGCGCTTGTGTTAAGTATACTTGTAAAAAAAAAACAAAAAAAAAAGTGTTTACAATATGCATCCATAAAAGATAACCGTTGCTACGGCGAGAGGGCCTGCTGGCAAAGCGCAAAACTATTCCCTTGGCTAAGTGAGATGGAGCAGAGAGTGTAGGGTGGTCACGCCTTGTCTGCTCATGACAGTGCCGAGTTAAAGAGATTACACTAGGGTGTGTGTCAGCGGCCTTGGCCTGGCCTCGCTCACACAGACACATAATGAGAAAGGACACGCTTGGCCTGCTGGGAAAAAAAGGAGGCCGATGTTTGAGGCATTCCACGCAGACAGCTACAGGAGGAGAATAACATTTTGCATGTTGTTCTAACACAAGAGCTCAACTGCGATGGTTACATTCCACGGCGCTGAACAAGGTGGTTGTTGAGTGTGGACATATCACTTCTGGGCTGCATCTCTCCGTCACAATGAAAACACAAATTACTCTGCCACAGCAGAGGCAAGAATGCAGCTCTCTCCATTAGCCCCGAGTCCTCCTGACAGACACGAAACACTCCACCAAAGCTCACCCGGATGCTGGAGAAAGCAGGGAAAATTAAGCTTCTGTTCTCTGAGTGTGTATTTTGGTTCTTTTGAAGGTTTGAGTGACAGTCCCTTCGGCCCTAATGACTAAACTGAGTGATTTTCGGTGCCTCTGATGGGCCCATAGGAAGAATTGATCTTCACTGTAGCATCCCAACATATGGTGAGTTGAATAATCCGCCTGCTTCCTCCATCCTGAATCTCTCTCACGATTAGTAAGATCAAGGCTAAAAACGACATAAAATTCCGAATGCTAACCTTTGATTATGGCACAAGGGATAGTTACATCATATCCGGCGTATTGGTAAATTGAATGAAGAAACCATCTAGGAACAGAAAGTGTTGACCCATCGTAGGTTAATGGAGAAAATCATGATCCTTGTGAGGATTCAGTTTTCTCCTTCTCTGATGTACATACACACTGTTTTGGTCATGAAGAGCCAGCCCTCTTTCCTACCCAGTCTAATATCAACCAGGAGGCATTGAACCCATACAAGACACCATCAGATAGTCAAACATTATCTTAAAAGAATCTATCTAAGAATCTACTCATCATTTTAAAGTTAGATGTAATTTCAAATAAATTGACTAGATGTTGTCTATTTAATTTTCAACTTAGTGACAGTGAATGACATGAAACAAATCTTTCAGGCCTTTCAGTTACATCAATTTGCTGTGGGCATCTCAGAGTCGTACTTTATAAAAAAGTAGCATCTGTCAGTGGGAAAGGACATTGTGCACTTTTTACAACACCAATCCTTTGTTTATGTCATATATACTTAGTTATTCTAGGAGGAACAAAAAAATAGCATTTTTAAATTAATTAAATTAAATTAGCATTAGAAATTAATGAAATAGTATTTCAGTAAAAACCAAAAGATTATGCTTATGATAGACCTGTAGTTGAAACATCTGAAATTCCTGTTCAGATTATATTTGTATACATTATGTTTTATTTATGGTACCTGTTTCCTATCTTCAAGAATAAATTGTCCAAAGCAGCATCAACAAATCTTAAAATACTAATATGCCAAAAATAAATGTTTTTTGTAGGAGTTCTGCCATTTATTTTTATGAATTAAATATTTTAGTGAACTGTTTTAGAGGATTACATTTTTAAATATATATCTATATATATTTGTCTTAGAGTGCAATATAACATCTTACCACCACGAGCAGCAGACCTAAAAAAAAATCATCAACAGCCATTTCTGGTTGTTGATGATTAGAGTAAAACAATTTGTCAAGTAGTAATGATTCTGCATTTTACAGACATTAAACACAGTAACCTATTTTTGTTAAGTTTAACGACAATGATTATGGTTCAAATAACTCAACTTAACATCAGGAATACTACTTTGTGACTATAAAATAAATAGGCGGTGATAGGACTTCTTCCATTCTTTTAAATGACCCGTGAATATTATTTTACCTGTGTTGAACTGGGGGGAAAACGCAACCATTCAGGCGAACACAATAGGAACAGCAGACCGTGCTTAAATTGCATCTTCATTTGCATTCCTGGTCCAAAAATCATGCAAATCTTAATGAGACAGTCTCTATTGTGGCTGTAATTGAAAACCCATTCTTTGTTAATTACTGTTTCTCAAAGGCCTTGTCCGCAGTCACTGAGCTGAAACAAAAAAGTTATTGATTCTAGAGGTCGTAGGGTTTAAACGGACATCTAAAGTAATGTTTTATACTTGGTTTGAGGTGCCATTTTCCTTGCCAAAGTTTATTCCTGTCTTATGTGGGACATAAAAAACACCAGACCAATGAATGTAGGCTAAAGTGCAAACAGCCATGGGGCTACAATGAGTAAATGGCAAGAGTTCAAAATTAGCTATTATAGCTAAATTAACAACATAAATGCAGACACATGCTACTGCACGTCTATATCTTCTACTCTCTCTGAAATAGAATATAAACGATCGATATTTAAGTTTTCCGTGTGTCTTGCAGCTCAGCATTGTCAGTCATGAATATAAATTCTCTGACCAAGGCTCTATTCACACAGAGCCGCGCACACGGACATTGTGCAGATTAACTGCATTGCTTTCAAAGGTGGGATTAATGCACTTTTTTGTATCAATTAGTCAAGAATGGATTTTAATTCCCTTAAAGCTCCTGGCAAATATCGTCGGTTCTTTTTTATTTAGGAAAAACTACAGCCCAGTCACAAACTAGGCTACCATTATAATGCACTTACACAATTCGTCCTTTTGAGTTATTTGTCTTTTTAAATTCATTTTTTCGGATTTTATGATGAATGTTAACTTGCCATAAAAAGCATTTAAATTAAGTATCGACTTTTAAATAACCTGATCAATTTAAATGTTCATTTTAATTATTATTGGTTCGAGCTCTATGTTTGTTAGTACTATACATAAGCTCAATAGCTCAAACTACAGCTTATTGTTTTATAGGATTATGACGGTGTGCGAATAAGTTGTTTTAACACTTCAAAAAATAATTGTATTAATAAATATTACAAACGGCCTGACGGCTGTATAGGCCTACTGGTTATACGCACCCTATTAGACCATTCACACATTTCCTACATTCAACAGTGTGATCCTACTGCCGTGACGCTGGGCCCTGAGAGCCCCTTGGGCCATGAAGCTTACTGAGGCCGAACCATAGTAGGCTTTGCTGGTGGTCCTTCGTTCGTTAATTAGGAAATTAGCTGCACAGAAGCCCTCATTACCGAACCCCGGGTTACTGCTAGTTTTCCTTTTCCCGCTACTGGTCAATTTCCATAAGAAGATTACAAGCGGATCAGTATTTAGATCTACCCAGATAAACAAATAACTGGTGTCTGGGAATTAGATGACTACTAATTGGACGTTAGTTTGTGGCCCTTCCTCTCTTTGGAACGCCCCATTGAACATGAAAATGAAATTCATGAAGTGATGTCTCTTTTCGACTGATTAGCTGGAGCTACGCCTGAAAGACTGGGCGGAACATATACGTTTCCTCTGTTTAAGAAATGAGACGACAATGATGACTTAATTCAACTATTTGCCTCAAATATTTTCCTCTGCGTGCTCTTAAAACTTCAACTTGGCCTACATGTGAATGAAGGGGTCTTAGACTTAAGGATGGGCCTTTTCAGGTCTATTTTTAAACCTAACTCAATCAGATAAATATATTTGAATATTGATAAAACACGACTTTATATTAGCCCGCTAGATCATTCTTACGTTTAAACGATTTGCATTTGGCACATTATCTAATAGTTTACTGATTTTGAAAAGCCCGATGATGATTGTACATGTTTTGGTTGCACCAACGCTGAGCCTGTTGAAATCTTATGCCTTCAGGTGGGAGGTGTCTTGCCCTATAGGCATACCTGCATACAAAACAATGACATTTGTGACGCGTAAATGTCAGACGAGGTGAAACCCCTGATGGAGGAGTCTTTACAGAACTGCCTTTAAAACAGTGAGCGGTGGTGAATGTGTAAAAACCCTTGTAACCATTAGCAGGTGAGAAGTTTGCCCGAGGAGTTGATTTAAAATGCAAAGAAGCCGTGCGTTTCGGGTCGTGTGGAAAGAGACACATGCAAATGAAGGACACTCCGCGATAGATCATTTTAATAACGATTAGCACTGCAGAGGGAAAACAATTGAGCGGACAGTAGCTGCCGATTGTAACGATGAGCCATCACGAACAATACTATTCGTTTACCAATGCCTCAAAACAAAGTTTTTCAGGGGCTTACTGAGAGATGTCCTGTCCCTTCCACAAGGGGTCGTTGATGTATTATATTTTTTGCAGGAGACACACTACAGCGCAAAGGCAGGCTGCTCCTAAAACAAAGTTCTGAGATCATGAAGCTTTAAATCCGTTTACATTTGAAGGGCCATGTTAAATAAAATAAAATGTTGTATATTGTCTTTTTTTTACTATTCGTCTATTGAGTATTGATCAATGTGTCACGGCAGTGTAATTAAATTGACCTAATTAGACTTAGACTTCAATTTTAGATTAGATTAGATTAGTTAAAACATGAATAATTCTCGTGGGGAAATTAGGTAAATGTTTTGTCAAATAGTGTGACCAATCAAAAATCACCATCAGTCGAAATTGTGTTTACCCGCCGGCAATGAACTGGGAGGAAATTAACTTTGTTAATAAAGTGCCATTTATTCACATATGGCAAAAAACATATTCCTCTTTTTTTTCGCAATATTTGCATTCAATATTAGGCCTTTCCGCTTCTGTAGGAATTATTATTGACACACGTGTCTTTAGAATTTAAGTCAGCAATACGCCTACCGACAACTAAAAGTCTATAAAATACATTATTTCACACAATTAATTCATTATGTTCTTATGCGAATGGTTTACGCATAGTTTGGTACTTTTACGCATGGCGGTAGTTCCCAGATCCCCCACTGAATCACATATCTAGTAAAACACGCCTGTGTAATATATTTTGTTTTAAATTGGTTGTTAAAAAATGAATTCGGAACAACTGCAGCTTACGGTTGCCGCCGGTTATTCAAGAACATGATTAGTTGGCTACACTTGTCATTTACTTTGATTGTAGCCCAAGACATCTGTTCCTTTCTCAGACTAGGTTGTAAAGCCATCATGTTTTATTGTCATATTTTTTTATATGGTAGAACTGTGCTTTTTAAAACTTACCTCTCTTTCCTCCTACAACTCTAACCAAAACAGAGCGCTGTCCAACTCAATTCGTTAGACGGTGGATGTGGGAGCTGTGCTGTGATTGGTTGGATGCACCTCATTGTTATGCTGTCAGTCCAAATCACATGGCCCGGGCACTATTAACAGATGAGGTTGGCGGACAAGTTTGCAGAGTTCTGTTTCAGAGCCGTGGGGGACACAGCCACACTCAGCGGAGAGAAACCCGAAGCACCTGCAAACAACATTTGCCTCTTTTGGCATAACTTTTTTTTTTGTTCTTCTTATGAGACTGGTCAGTATCTCTACCTCGCTCTCATTTGGCGGTGTTTTATTGAACTTTTTACGTGCCTGTGAGTGAACATTACAAGTCGCCTGAATGTATAACATGATGGAAACCGAGATAAAGACCCCGCTCCCGCAGTCCAACTCGGGTTCAGCGCCGGGCGCAAAGAACAGCAGTGCCAACGACCAGGACCGAGTAAAGCGGCCGATGAACGCCTTCATGGTGTGGTCGCGGGGACAGCGGAGGAAGATGGCACAAGAGAATCCTAAAATGCACAATTCGGAAATCAGCAAGCGACTTGGGGCTGACTGGAAACTTCTGACCGACGCTGAAAAGAGGCCATTCATCGACGAGGCCAAGCGTCTACGCGCAATGCACATGAAGGAGCATCCGGATTATAAATACCGTCCCCGCAGAAAGACCAAGACCTTGCTCAAAAAAGACAAGTATTCTTTGCCTGGGGGACTTTTGGCGCCAGGTGCCAATACTGTCAACAACGCAGTCTCGGTAGGACAGCGGATGGACAGTTATGCTCACATGAATGGGTGGACAAACAGTGCTTACTCCCTCATGCAGGACCAGTTGGCCTACCCTCAGCATCACAGCATGAATAGCCCTCAGATCCAACAGATGCACAGATACGAGATGGCAGGGCTCCAGTACCCCATGATGTCTACAGCGCAGACCTATATGAACGCAGCGTCCACATACAGCATGTCTCCGGCGTACACGCAGCAGACCTCCAGTGCCATGGGTTTGAGCTCCATGGCATCCGTGTGCAAGACCGAGCCGAGCTCACCACCGCCGGCGATTACGTCCCACTCTCAGAGAGCGTGTTTGGGGGACCTGAGGGATATGATAAGCATGTACCTGCCTCCCGGTGGAGACAGCGCAGACCATTCCTCCCTGCAGACCAGCCGGTTACACAGTGTACATCCACACTATCAGACCGCTGGGACTGGCGTCAATGGAACGCTACCCCTAACCCATATTTGAAATTTAAAAAAAAGAAATAAAGACTTGAAACTTAAAAGTACTTCGGATACTTGAACATTTTGGTTGCTAATGAATCGACGTTCAGTAGTTTCGTTTAAAACTGTTTTATTTTATCTCAATGAGTTGTCCATTTTAAAGCATTTTAAGACTACATATCATGGACCGAAACTGAACGTTGAGCCCATCAGAGTAAATTGCATTGCAAAGAGGCTTTTATCATGAGTATAAGCAATCAACTTCTGTAGAAGAATTGGACTTCTATATTTTAAATAATGCCATATTTTCTCTCTATGAAAAGGCATGTGGCCTCATGAAGAGGCTGTTGTATTTCAGAAAAGCTGGATGGAGAGTTGGTTCATAAATGTTTACACTTAATTTGTAGGATGTCCGTTGTCTCTGCTGTGTCCAAATTTTGTAGTCTCC
>OMKK01034947.1:2594-15289 GCA_900302305.1 Polymixia japonica | reverse complement strand
AAGAAAGAGTGAAAGAGAGAGAGAGAGAGAGAGAGAGAGAGAGAGAGAGACGGGTGGGGGGGTTGCTGGGTGTTTATGAGGTCTTTTACCAAACTGGTGTTTTCAACATTTCCCCCTCACTTAAATTTTTCAGCTTTGTTCTACTCTAATTACTTCCATCCACATGTGAGAGTCTGCAAGTGTGTGTGTTTGTGTGCCTGTGTGCCTGTGTGTGTGTGTGTGTGTGTGTGTGTATGTATGTACAGTATTTGAGTATATTGTAAGTGTGTGTGCTTGTGTGCCTGTGTGTGTGTGTGTGTATGTACAGTATTTGTGAGTATGTTCTAAGTGTGTGTGCTTGTGTGTGTGTCAGCATATTTGTTTTGTGTGTATGTGTGTGTGTTTGCCTGTCTGTGTGCATATGCTTCTGCTCACGCATGTGTGTACATGTATGTGTGTACGTGTGTGCGTGTGTGTGTGTGTGTGACGTAGACAGAGTGGAAACATTCCCACTTTCCTTTTGTTTCACTTTCTGATCTGCTCACAAACAAAATTAACAGAAAATAAAGTCTTTACACTTTGAAAAGTCTACAGAACTGAATATTTAATACTAAATATTTCAGAAACAGAGATGATGCATGATAGCCTACATATTATTGATTCCCATGAGGTAATTATATTTTTTCTTGTCAATAGGGAGGTCAGAGTTCACCGCACTGTGTCCTCAACACACGCACTGCAGGACGGTGGATGCTTCCTGACACACAGGACCTAAACCTGTGCTGTGGTTGAGGTTGAAGGTCAGTCGTCGTTCGCAGTATGCCACCCTGCTAAACATTATAAACAATGTCCAGTACACGCCTCGAAATAGCTGGTCATTTCAATAATAAGTCACAATTTATTTTTGTACATACTTTTCAGCAATCATTTTCTGTACCGAAAGTGTTACATTTTGATTTCAAACACATGAGTAGGTTGCGGCTGTTGTTCTGTGATTGTGTACCGGTGTGTCACCAGAACACGATGCCCAGACCTGCCCATGTTGCACAACCTGGTACATCCCTGTTTTCCATTCAATTATTAGTCCTATTTTCATATCCAGGTTAAAGGTTGTTGCCATGGAAGAATGAGGTCATCATACTGGAACGAAAAGTCCTGTTTGAAACAGAGGGAAAATGGGACACAGAGGACCAGCGGGGATGATGATGTGTGGTGGTGGTGGTGATGAATACGTTTTGCCAAAGGGTCATGACTGGCTGAAAGTCCAGGCCGTTATCACTGGAGGGGAAAAACATGCTATACCAGGATTCTGTCTTCTTCCAACTTGTCGTCTTTACTGTCTTGTCTGTTGCACTTTTGCTCTGCCGGTTGCTTTCTTGCTTCCTTTGAGATTTTTCTTTCCAGAAACTCTTATGTCTGCTCACCAGAATGTTTTGGTCTGGAACGACATTCCTGAATCCTGCGTCCGCATAGGTTGGCTAACGTCGCCTCATCTCTGAACTTGCTCACGGTGAACCGTGTGTTCTTTGGGCAGGCCAGCCGCGGCGATAGCTTCCTGGCTTCCTGGCTGCTCTTGGCTCAGCGTGTGACTAATATGCGTGTTATGACATTCGACGATATTTGCATATTCATTTGTGACATTAAAAATTCCTCCCTGCTGCCCCAGGTGTTCCCGAGTCCTCCTGTAACACTATCGAAAACACAAATCCTCACGTTGCCGCTAACCGAACTTGACTGCGCAGTCCAGTTGATAGCATATCTTAACCCCTTTTAGACGTTTCCTGAAAGAAATGAGATGAGCGTTCAGGGGTGGAGGGGGAGGGTTTAGGCACGGGGAGGAAGCCCGGCTCTGACTCACTCTGGCAGTGGTTTTAATCAGGGTGAAAAAGCTGTGGTGTTCTCATGCAACGCAGAGTCCAATACTAGCCCTGAGCACCGCAGGGAGGTCAACTGTGGTGCACAGGTAAGACAGGAGAGGAGAGGACAGGAGAGGAGGGGAGAAGAGAGGAGAGGAGAGGAGAGGAGAGGAGAGGAGAGGAGATGAGAGAACATGTTTCCTGACAGGTAGATTGCCCAGAGGACATACATTCCACACTTTCCATCACAAAAGACATTCATTATAACAAAGCTGTAACACAATACCACTGGGTAATGGGAAATCATATTTAGGTGTTATGTCTGGAAGGATGATATCCAAAGTGACTAAAGTCACTTCAATGAAATTAAAAGCTTTTAGGCTTTAATGGCAGCAAGCACCGGTGCCATGAGGTCTGAGTAACACAATGTTCACATCCTGTAGAGTTAAAATTATGTAACCTTTTAGAGTTTGTCTCTACCAAGCTGAATAAACATTTTCCAAAAGCTAACTTCGGCTTGTGTAAAGACATAATTAGTAGCGCTAAATTATACGAACTAAAGGTCAATAAATATAGCTAATGACATCACCAAACAATCCATTTTCGGTTCTATTTTTGCTTCCATTTGTTCAGGGCAGTTGACAAGTTTAGCTGTGGCCCAGTGCTACTTGTAGTGAGGTGATGCTGTGTTGGTGATAAAGAGAGACAGAGACACAGGCAAGGGAAGAGAGAGAGAGAGAGAGAGAGAGAGAGAGAGAGAGAGAGAGAGAGAGAGAAAGAAACAGAAAAGGAGTAGGCCTAGAGAGAAAAGTGAGAGACAGAGGGGGGAACTGGAGGTTGAGTTGCTTTTCTGTGTTCCCAGGGCCTGTTTATGAAAGCTGCGTACAGGGTTACAGGTCTGGCCCCGAGCGTCAGCCCTGTCACTGAGAATTATAGACAGGCAAAAGTGTGTAACCTGCCCTAGCGCTGTGGCAGAGAGCCTGAAGGGGCATAGAGCTCATACTGCATGGCTGGGTGGCTGGGTAGAGGATTCCTCTCTGCTGGGCTGCTGGTTGGTCGGTTGGTTGTTCCGCTTGGTTCCTGTATTCACAATAGCTTTATGGAACACCTAACAGCACACCAACCCGTTGGGTTTTACAGTTTGAGGAATTGCTATGAGCAAAAAAAAAAACTTCCTGTTTTGTTCTAAAACTGAAATTGACCGTTAATACCTACATTTGAAAAAACATATTAATGGTTATATGGATGTAGATTTTTAAAGAAAACGTTGCTGAAAAACAAATCTCTGCACAAAATGTCATATTCTACTTTACAAAAAAATGTATCTATTCAACCCCAGTGTTCACAAACAATGCATCCCTCAAGCTGTTGTTGGTGAGGGTAAACAAAGTGAATATGTAAATTATACAGTAATGCAAAAGAGACCCATCATTTACATGTAAGAAACAAGACCCCAGTCAGTGTGTAGATGTGGATATACAGTACAAAAGGAACAGGCGCCATTAAGGTCAATCACTTTTATTCACCAAATGTAAATACATGAATTTCAGAGAGTTGTAAATGATATGGTATGGTAACATTCAAAGCAGAACAAGCCATGGTAATTTTAACATTTTTTTTATTTTTTAGTCTTTTATCTCTCTGTCTTCTCTCTGTCTCCTGGGGCCTAGACTTTCAAAGTGCATTGAAGATGTCAGGCACACATGTTAGAATCCACTTTCCATAACAGATTCTTGAGAAGATAATTTACATGACGGTTCCATCCTCTGTCCAAACCCACATTTCCAGATGCCACTCAGATCTAAATAATTACAGGCTATAATGTTGCCTCCATAGTGGCTTCATGCAAAGATACGCATTTGTAGTCATTTGTCAAAAATGGCTGGTCGTCTGTGGCTACTAGTGACAGCTCTGTCAGTGATGAAGTCATTCTGTCATCTTAGTGAAAATCAGGGATGACAATATATATAATAGATTCAATGTAAACACCAGCCTATGTTTGGTTATGCACCCTAAACAAAAAAAGGTTACTGACCTTCATCTTAAAGGAGCTATATACGATATTCAGCCACTAGATGTCGCACCTGAGCACCAGCATATCAGACCAAAACAAACGGCTGCGTCGGCCACATCGACGCACGCAAGCTAACACGCACGCGCGGCTGGACCGGCTACCAAAACAAACAACAGAGAAGCTCGGTTTACAACACACACAGAGGGAGTGTGACTTCATTCTCTGCTCAGGACGACATTACCCCACTATATCTTTACATAGCAAATAGTTGTTTGCTGCTATATTAATGTTCGGAATGTCGCATATAGTACCTTTAATTTTGCTAATAAAAGACAGATTATTTGTTGTGGGCAACAAGCAGTTGCCTAATGCCTACCACGAGAGTACCTCAAAAGGAGAGGGAGAAAACTTTGAAGTCAACAGAGTCAACAAACAATGCCAATTCCATCACGGAAACATTGACACACTGATGGCATTTATTAAATAGGACTTGGCTGGCATGTCATTAGTTTCAAATGGCTCACTGGGTTATCTAGCCCCGCTAATCCGAATATGCTTCAATTTGTAGCTGTGGTAATTGCTGTTAAAACAGAGCCCATGGCAAAGATCTGCCCCATTCATTAGAAAAGCTTCGTCAATTAACGCTACCCACAGGGTTGCTCTGAGCAACAGCGAGCTGCTGTCTCCGTCTTATCTTCCTGCTTTCTGCTCCTAGTTCTGTTCAGATAAGATACGGATACACTACTTTGAGCTTTTAATGGTTAATGCATACACCCCCTTCATTAATTATTCACGACATAAATTGCAAGCAGTATGGTTTAGTTAAAGCGAGGCTATAGTGCCGTATAGGATCACAAAGTAGACAGAGTGGAGGAGTTTGTGAATTCATGAAGGTTCCCACTCTTGAAAGGTTATAATTTGGTTTCTATCTAAGTTTTTTTTTTTTTTTTTTTCCCCCCCAGAAAGGACACACATATTCCAGGCCATAAAAACAGTTGCTGATTATTTTATTTTTAGATGTATTATTTATTTATTATTTTTTAATAATTTTGGAATTTAAAGCAATTTAATGCAAAATGACCCACTGACTTCACTCATATTAAAATGTGTGTTCTTTCACATTACAGAGCATGTTGATACGTTGATAATACACGCCTTCTATACCTCCGTTCCTTCAGCATCACCAATAAGAAAATACACAAGAGAGAAAGGGAGTCCTCTGGTGTTAATAGTTGGAACAGTGCTTTTTACTTTTCTAACAGACTGTGAGAAACGTCAGTCTTAACAAACCATTTAGTTTTTTTTCTCAAAACAAATGAAAATGTGAGAGTGACATACTTCCATGTATTTTCAATGCTGCTTCACTTGTTTCAAGACGTGTTTTAACTAGTGTCAGTGTATTTGCTGCAATAACCTACTTGAGATTCCCCCACTGAGATAAAAAAATAGTTTTTACACGTTAGGAAAAATACAATTTAAAAACTCAATACTAGAAGTAGAATGAAATGTTAAGATGGATACTTTCTACAGTGTGTTGTGGTTATCATTACAAATCACTCCCACAGATGTCCATTAACAAATGCATTATTTTCAAGTTCATTCATTAAAATGTTCCTAAGTTTTTAACTTAACAAGCTGATTAAAAAAGGAGAATCCACTAAGGTATAATGTAAAAAAAAAAACAACAACAACTGTGTTTGTATTTAATTTAAATCTTAGATTTTACACACTTGTAGACTTGAATGTTCAACCGCCTTTGTGATTAATTATTGAAAATATCAAGGCGGACCACTTAGCTACAACAGTCATTATTGTGAATAATCCACCTCACTCCAGTGTAATTCCCATAGCAAGTGATGAACATTGATGATGTCATGAAACAATTATCATAACAAGACACAGCGACCAACCGACACTGAACTGGAATTCCAGTCTTAGAAGAGACTATAGGGTCATAGACTGGGGTCAAAGGGTTTAGGAGGTACCTGCATATTCACCTTTCTCTTTTCCTCTTTTCTTTCTGCTTCTCCCCCACTCCCCTAGACACACACACACACACACACACACACACACACACACACCTGGGAGAGCCATGCCTGACTCTGTGACCTGTATTGTCATGTATAGACGGTAGGGCAGGGCCACAATGTGCAGTCGACATGCCAGGCTAAGTGTTGGGTGTGGTAAGGTCACAAAGATCACCATCTCCTGTAATTACCTGGGTTCTGGCCAGCAATCGATCTATTGGCTCACTTATGTGCATGTGTGTGTGTGTGTGTGTGTGCGTGCGTGCGTGCGTGTGCGTGTGTGTGTTGGGACCAGGATCTGTATAGTACAAAAGGCAGGGGAGAGGACACATGTGTTCCAGTGACAACCCGCCCTGGTTTATGTTACTCTCCCAGCATAAATGTTTTTGTGTTTCTATGATATATAACACAGGTCTGAAATCAGTCTCCTTTCTGAGACAACGGTTAATTGGTTACACAGAAGGGCCCAAACTGACCTGGGAACTGTCTACGGAACTAACCACAAATGGCAACTTAATGGCTCCTCTTACCTAATCCTTTCTCTTACAGTTGTGCTGAAAGCCTTTCAGTGAAAGGCATGAACGCAGGACTTTGATACGCAACGATATTACCCTCAAGCTCTGCGCTAATCATCATGACTGAAGTACAGCAAAGGTTTTTAAGTGGGTAGGCTTAACACACTGTAAAACTGATATATTACAGACCAGAACTGTGCAGTGCAGATTTAAGACAATAAAAAACTGTATCTATCAACTTCAAAATGAATAAAACAAAAACAAAAAGACAAAGATCACTAAAACCTGTTTACGCAGCTGGCCGTTGATTATTTCCAACTTCATTTTCAAACATTCTTTTGATTTTGAAACGTAGAGAACAACGTGACTCGGTTGTACCACGTATGTACCATCGGAAGATAGTGACGCGTTTTGACACCTAAGATTTATTTCTCTCTCTCACCTCTCTCTGTCTCTCTCTCTCTCTCTCTCACTCTCTCTCTCCTTTCATCCCCGAAGGCTTCTGGGGAACGTGCTCTGTCATTACATAGGAGAGAAGTAACGCACAGTAGAATCACAATAAAAGCTACTCCCACCCAGTCGCTTTCATCACCTGCGCAGTCGGGAGCAGCGGCGGCGTAAACGTAAACGTAAACGACTGAAAATGAATTAAGTGGTGGATGCGAGGCTTATCTCGTACAGCGCACAGGCATTTCTGCGCGCACGTAACGATTTAAACTAACTTGTCCATTACTCGTGTTACACGGAGTGTACTGCAAAGCAGAAATCTAACTTACACTAAATTCAAGCAGTATGCCTCCCACCTCCGCCCATCAGTAAACCAAACTAAACAAGAGAAGACAGAATACATTGAAATCAGCCATTTTGCTTTGTCTTCATGCATGGCCTCTCATGGAAGAATGCTCATCTGGTAAGGATTGCTTTGAAATTTCAATACATAATTTAGAAATGTAAAAAAAAAACTAAAAAAAAAAAGAAACAACAGAGCACAAGAAAGACTGCACTGTCAGAGAAAACAATGGCCTCTTATATACAGTTTGGATTGTCACTGTTTTAGGTTTGTCACTGTTTTAGGTTTGCCCTCGCGGCAGTTATCTGTCCAAAACTGGTAGTGAGGTGGGGGGTAGGACGCGAGAGGGTTCATCCATTTTGTTTTAATCAGAGAGAGAGAGAGGGAGAGAGAGAGAGAGAGAGAGACAGAGAAATGGCTTAGAGGGAGAGAGAAGAAGAAAAAGAGAGAAAATGACACATTTCGATTTCTCTGAAGATGTTCTCTCGGTACTGTTCTTTTTTTTTTTTTTCTCCTTCTTTTTCATCACATCTAATCAGCATTGTCAACTGAATGCACCGCAGCCAGATACAATCCCTTTCTGCTCTTGTTTACCATAAACAACGTGATAGGCATCACAGAGGAAAAAGCCCCGAGGCAGGAGAGTGTAGGGTTAACAAAGACAGAGAAGCAACCACTCTAAACATTGCTTAAATTACGACTAAATGACCTGTTGAATACCTGTATGACTAATGTCCCGAGTTTGAATAATGTTTTCATTCAGGGTGGGGGTACCTGGCTTTTTGAAGGACTGGGGACAAAGATATTTGTTCTCCCTAACAATGAGATGGGAATACAGAGGCAGGGAGACGGGGTTGGAGGATTGTAAAATGGGGTAATTTAAGGTTGTAATGTTTATTTTCGTCGGTACGTTTCCGAGCTTTCGCGATTACCCGTTACCAGTAGAAACCCGTCGAGGCGACCTCAAATTAAAGCGCGCCATTTACACTTCACACGATCGCAAATGAACTACAGCCACGGCTAACTTGACATGAGGCGACAAGCTGCTCAAGGCAGGGTTGGGAGATGGAAGTTTGGGCCCAAGTCACACGAGTTCATTCGTGCTGTGGGCCATCGCGTGACTGGCCAAGCCACTGCAGGGACGATGATTGACAGGTTGATTTTGCGGACGCTCAGTACAGTCAGGATGTATCTGCCATAGGTTAGAACGCTGTGAGAATCCCAACAGTGCGGGCCTCTTTTTATTTGATTGATTGGCAGGATGCCCCTGGGCCGAACCATGAAGAAGACTATAGGTGCACATCAGTCAAACACTGAACAGGTAACGCTGACTGCTGGTTAACAGGTGACCGTTTATTTGGTTTAGAGGCGATACATGTAAACGCATGCTTCAACGGTTTTGTGCAAACAGAGGTTTACGAATGAATTAGTGGTTCATTAGTGGTTCTGTGCATTTTACTAAAGGTCTGCGGGAAGGTCAGCATGAAGAACGTCTTTGCAGTTTGATCAGAAAGGAGTGGAGAGAGAGAGAGAGAGAGAGGGAGGGAGAGAGTCAGAGAGACACCACAGTCACAGATTCTTATGGGTAAAAATACCATGAGTGCACATAAAAAACCCAAAAACCAGCGCCCATAAAATGCTCCTCTACAAGCCAAACTTCTTTTCATAACAGTTTACTACACAGCACAGTTGGCCTGTTCCTCTCAGCCATTTTACATGACAGAATATCTGAAACAAGCTTATTTTAATGAGCTCTCTGCTTGAGACATGCTTAATTTAAGAGATGACACAGTCAGTTCATGTTGGCGATGTACTGCATGCAAAGTATAAAGACCTCAAGGAGTCCTCACATTCTATTTTATTTCATTACAAGCACTGTCTTTCTCTTGATAAAATTATATTTCCCTCCAAATCCAACATTTTACCAGCACTACGTGTAGCACCAAGATGGCCTGTCTGTCTATATATTTTAGATTATTTTGTTAAAATATTCGAAATGTGTTTGTTTATTTGTTTCTTTCTGAAGAAATCTGTAGCAGCCTGGTATCAGTGTTTGTCATCCATTCCATATACTGCCATAGGTTAGTAAGAGTAAAAACAAACCTAACTCATGATGCTGTTTCGAGACTTGTGTTAGGTTTGAGACAGGCGGTTTGATTCCCCATTGTCTTGTGCAAGATTAGAGAGAAAAAACTGTACCCAACTGCCAGAACTGCCATATTTGTACATTATTTTTTGCCATTTAGCTGACACTCTTACGCAGAGCGACTTACAATGAACTGGACAGGCAGGGGTTCAGTGTGTTGCCCAAGGGCATATTGAAAGGATACTAGGTTGTTGATTGACTGTTGTTGGAATCAAACCTGGTAGCTTCCAATTACAGGGCAGTTTCTTTATCCACGAGGTCACCCTGCTGCCAAGAGCTGGGATGGAACCTGACAACTATTTTTTTCAATGTATGAAAACATGTCTTATTATACAAAAGGAATAAGATTTCTTGAATGCCTAAACCTTCTCTTTGAAGCTAACTGATAAACGTGGATAGCTAGATTAAGCTAAAAGATAGGAACAGATAGCAAACCTATGAAATGAAATAATAATTTGAAAAAAAAAGTACTTTGTTCTTGTGGGCTACACAATTTATTGACCATGAAGATAATCCAGAAAATCCTGTTTTCTCAAATGACTTTACACATGACAACAAACCCAAGTCTGTCCGACTCCATGCCACTACAGGCTATCTGACAGATTAGACCGAGAGATATCACTGAGATTAGAGAAATGACTGGTAAAATCCTTCTCACACGTCTTCTGAGAGGGGAACTTCTCCCTCCACCACCCATCCATCTCACACCTTTCTGTCTTTCCTTTGACAAGGTCAAGATTCTGCCCTCCAGGGAAATGAGCAAAAACAACCATCGCAGTACCAACAGAGCAGGTGAGAATTCGATGATTATTAAATTTTAATATCACCGTTTAACTATAAATCAAACGAAGCCTGACAGAAACTTGTCTTGGAGACTGCGCAGGCAATGCAGTTAGCTGCTGATATATCCTGTATATCACATCTGCTCAGAGCAGATGGACCAGACTGATTGCCATTTGTCAAGGGGATAATTCGCTTAAATAGATCATTAGCGATGCATTCCATAAAATTATGTGATATGTTATCTGCTTATGTCTGTTTGTTTAGGTTTGTAGTGTGTCTGCTATCAAAATGAACAAATGTGGTTATTCAGTAATATAACAATATCAAGTAGTGTACAAGTGCACGTGATTCAACTGCTACGAATTAAAGTTGCAAGTGAATTTAACATCATAAATACAGCCTGATATGGAGTACATTACATGGATTACAGTGACGATGAAAACACATTTGAAATCAAAATGAATTCTATATGAAAAAAGGGCAAAAAAGTAAAAAAAAAAAAAAAAAAGGTTATTCAGAGTGTGAAGGATCAGAAGGGGGTAAAAATCCTCAACATACTTCTTTCTTTTCTAATTAATAATGATATATCAGTGTGTTGACATGGTTAGTGAGCTTCTGTTGTGTTCAAAGGCTTTGATGAGGCCTGCGTGGTGTTGACACTGATGAATCTACCAGAAGATCACCTCAGGCTAGCTCTGAAATGTCACTCTGAGTTGAATCTCTGACATGCTTCTACTATGCCCTATTGCTGACTTTCTATATGTCTCTCTCCCTCTCTCTCTCTCTCTCTCGCTCTCTCTCTCTCTCTCTGGTGTGGGATAAGTGAACTATGTGGGAATGTCAAAACGAAGAAGACAGAACATGAGAAAGTCATGCCGCTTTAAGATTTTCAGTTAAGCTTACGCATAAGTGTTGAGGATTTTACAGGCACGGGCTTGTTATGAAAACATGTCACAATTAAAGAAAATGCAAATGTTCATTCAAGTGAGGATTACATTTATGGAAGCCTGTTGAGAACTGCTAATGTCATAAAACCTAAGCTATCTAAATATTCAAAGCTATTAATGTCGCACAAAGTAATTGTATGAGAAACTAAAAAGTGTGCGCGTGTGTATGTGTGTGTGTGTATGTGTGTGTGTGTGTGTACTCGTCTTCTCCGGTGGATATCATGCACTAGTCAAACACGCCCCGTATAAAAATTATCCCAGAACCGCCATCTCAACCACAGGTTACTTGCTTCTAAAGACAAATAACCCATAATGACTCAAAGCATCTGCCCCATCTTCACACACAGGCCTATTGTTTACAGCCAAATCCCCAGTACAGAATTCAAATCCTTTTGTATGTTGTGGTGACTTGGCCCGTAGCCCTACCACATGAAGAAGTGCAGTAAAGTCAAAGATCCTGGCATCACACTTCAGCCACAGTTCTCACCATGTTACACCTCCAGACAGAATAGCTGCAATCGCTGCACGGCCTCCTACGCAGCTAATCCTATTCTCATATATCTTCTGGATATTAAAGGATAATTCCGTCCATTTTTCGAGCTATTTTTTTCTGTTTTCTGATCATACTGATCGACTCTGACCAATATTTCATCGATTGTTTCGTACTTACGGTCTGAGTTGTCTTGGATTGCTAGTCTCCAATATAATCTTTTTGGACTCAAAAAAAACAATCCCAAAATCATCCAAAAACATGTCCTTTTAAAATGGTTCTACTGCAATGACACATGCCTGTAAATACATGTGTGTCTTGCGCAGTGTTGATAATAGCTTGGTTGTTTTGTGCTAACTTCCTTGTTTTGGGAACTTCCTTGTTTACAGTTAGCTGGCTGATGGTATCCATGCGTAGCTTTGTTGTGACAAAGGTTTACATGGATTTATAAGCACTGTTATGGCTGAATATTTGCGAGACTTTGAGGATGTGGGGGGATGGGCATAACTGTTTTAAAAGGACATGTTTTGGGTGGTTTTGGGATCACTTTTTAGAGTTGCAGATTGCCCCAAAAGACTGTATTGGCGACTATAGTGATCCAAGCCATAAACTATAATGAAGCAATTGATTAAATTTTGGTCGATGGAGTCGATCGAGATATGATCGGAAAAGATGTGAGGTCCAGGACAAAAATGTCTATCTTTTGAGAACATGTACTATATTTAAAGGTAGGCTACTGAGTTGTACTAACAAGGTCTGCGCCCACTGGGCTGCATGGGAAGCAAGCCCTTGTCTAATGGGGTGTACAGTCGGAAGAAACAAGTAGTTGCTCTGGCAGTAAGGTCTTTGAGCTGCAGACTGACCCCCAAGTGAAAGGCCCATGGTCGGGGTGCCAGGGTCTGCCATGACGCCCTCACCAGCTCCCCGCAGGGTATAAGGCTATATATCTCTCTCTCTCTTTTTTCTCTCTCTCTCTCTCTCTCCCTCTCTGTGTCTCTCTCTCTCTGTCTCTCCCTCTTTTCTCTCTCTCTCTGTCTCTGTCTCTCTCTCTCTCTCTCTCTCTCTCTGTGAAGGCCCCGAGGTTTACGAGGGTCACGTAGCCCGTACAGATCTACATCTCGGGGCTTTTAGGTCTTTGGGGCCTAACT